>CAKNYM010052826.1:225830-239843 GCA_932195095.1 Andricus curvator
TATATATATATATATATATATATATATATATATATATATATATATATTATATTATATATTATGTATTATCCTGTCACTGAGCCCTCTACATTTGAATTAATTATTTGCATCTCCCTGTTTGTTCTATCAGAGCTCTCGTTTATATAATTATGAAATTTTATTTTCACTTACGGTTTCAGCAAATTTTCTATTTTGATTCGCGGCTGCTTCATCTTTTTAGTTCCCTTTGTTACTAACTATCTTAGTCTCTCATCGGCAGCAACAAAGTCAGTCATTTCATGCCTGAACCAAGTATTTGTAATTAATAAGCCCCTTCCTAAGCATAAGTTAAGCAATTTATTCTCGTTGCCATTCGTTTTCGGAGCTTCTAAAGTACCTAGCACCATGTCAGTACCTTCACGTTGCACTCCAACCCACCCATTCATATGCCCGAGTAGAATGATTCTTTCCCCATGACCGCAAGTACCTAAAATATCATTAAACAAGTCCCAGAAAGCATCTTTTACTTTACTACTTTCCCCATCAACTGGCGCATAGCATGCTATAATAAATAGTCTTCTGATTTCCATTTTCATTCTAACCCACAACAATCTAGGAGATATGCATTCACACTTCGTGACATGTTGTTTTGCTCTCTCAACCATTATCAGACCGACTTCTTGGCTACCATGGGATTCATTATCTATTCCTGACTATAGTTTAAGTCCATTTTTTATCTCTCTTGTGCCACATCCCTATGATTGTTAATGTTCTTTATAGATATAATATCAATTTTAAAGCATCGCGTATAAAATATCGGTTCCTATCATTTATTGACAAAATAATCGTATCAAGAATTTCAATACTTTACCTCCTTAGATGTAATCATTTTTTGTATGAGTCATAATTCAATCAGTGACAAATACAATCAGTATGATTATTCTGTCAATTTTTCAACTTCATTTTTTCCCTATTTCGTGAAGAAAAATAAAATTCTGTCCGCAAAAGTCTTTTATAGAAAAAAACTAAATCTTCAGAGACAAATCTGCTTTTCGCCTTTTATATTCAAATAATAATAAATGGATAATTATAATCAAAAAATGATAACATGAAAAAGGCAACGAGATAAAAATGATTTAGTTTTTTCTCTCCTAAATACAAAACTTTTTGATTTTTACTTCCCTGAAAAATTGTAAATATAATGGTTACAGACTCCCGCAATCTGTTGTCGAACTTTTCATTATCCAGTTTAGAAATAAATTTATTTTTGATCTTTTTACATTCTTATCCTAATGAGGAGGTATTAGTTTAATGTGAAATTTGACATCGTGGGCACACTTTTTTCAAGCCAACAGGAAATGACAATTTCATTTATCAGCCATTCTTGACCAACAGTTCTGGTTTTAATAATAGATTTAATGCTTTCACGATGATTCATTATAATAAATTTAAAGGAGGTTTTTCGGGTTTCAATAGTGTGCAAAACTACGAATCTTGTCGACGTTTCGTGAAGAAGTTCAATGTTTACGAAGCGTCGGCAAGATTCGTAGATTTGCACACGATTGAAACCCAAAAAACCTCCTTGAAATTTATTATAGTTCCGGCTTTATCCATCGAAAATGATTTTTCAAAAATAAAAAAGTTCCATTTTCCAGTAAAACTATACGAGATACAAAAAAATTTTTAAATAAAAAGTTATTCATCTCAAATAGATCTACAAATTTATTTCAGACAATTTTTTGACAATACGTATAGTTTTGGTTTTAATTGTGATAACGCTTTTTAAAAAGATACATTAAGGGTGTTGGTTAAATCCGACTTTGAACTTTTTACTTGATAGGTACGGCACTGACTCAATATATATTTTTCCCCCAAGTATATTTGAGAATGAAAGAAAGGAAACTTGTGAAATATCCGTGGTTTTGCGAGATCCTCGAATCAATAAAATTTAGAAAAATGAAGCCTTTTGCTGAGGAAATCATTATTTTTGCGGAAAATAATAATTTTCGGAAAGGGAGAAATCTGCGGAATGCAGACGACAGCATTTGAACTGCGAGAATCGTTCGCAAATTTATTTTTTCACTCACAATTCTGACATCTTAGAAGCATTCTCAGAAGTTATCACGTATTCGACGACCCAGGACTTGGTGATGGTGAACCTAAAGATTGCGAAATACGTACCGAAATGGAGAAAAAGGGTAGAAAATTGACATGTCATTTTGGGACATATTTCGCAAACTTTAGGTTCACCATCATCAAGTCGTGAGTCTTCGAATACGTGATGACTTCTGAGAATGCTTCTATGATGTCAGAATAGCGAGTAAAAAAATTAATTTGCGAACGATTCTCGCTGTAAAATGCTGATGCTTGCTCTCCGCAGATTTCTCCCTTTCCGAAAATATTTATTTTCCACAAAAATAATGATTTCCGCAGTAAAAGGCTTCATTTTTCTAAATTTTATTGATTCGAGGATCTCGCAAACCCCCGGATATTTCACAAGTTTTATTTCTTTCGTTCTCAAATACTTGGGAAAAATATATATATATTGAGTCAGTGCCGTACCTATCAAGAAACAAATTCAAAGTCGGATTTAACCAACACCCTTAAAGAAAGTACAAACGCCAATTGTTGCTTTTAAGAACAGCTTCAAAATCGTCTATAATCTTTTTCTGATAAAACTCACGGTTTTTCCTTTGAACACCTAAACTACTATTGACAAATCGAAAATTCAAATTTTTAGTCAAACGTCGCGAGATACTAAATAGAAGTGTAGAAAACAAATGATTACTTTTTAAAAAAACCTACAAAATCGTATTTTTTACAGGCAACTGTTATGATAACTAGAATTTTAATTAATACACATAAATTATGAAATAATTTATTAAATGACAATTATTGTTTTACAAAAAATTAATAATAAACTAAATACTACAATACACTTTTTTATGAAAAGGTATTTCGTATTCAAGTAAAACATTTTTTCTATTAATCCTTACCCTAATTGTGATAAAAATAGTGATAAGAGAGACATTCAAATCCTATCTAAATAATTTAATGAAAACTCTCTTTGTGACTAACTTCACTCACATGCACGAAAATAATATTGCATAAACGAACAAAATTTCATTCAGTAGTTTAATGTTACTTACCTACTTTGTACTGATAAAAACATTGAAACGATAGAAAGGTTATATGTTAATCATGATTTTGTTTATGAACTCACCTGGCGTATGGAATTCTTCAGTGAGAAAATGTATGTGACCGGAAAACAAACGACAACACTAACGGTCTGATAAACAATGCAATTATTTTATTTACTTTCATTACAGCAAATACTTGGCTTTACTACATTCACTTGGTTTTATCAGGTAATACGCACTACTCAAATTTATGAGATGGACAAATGGATATACACCACTTTGTTTTTCCCCTTCTTCTGCAGAAAAAATTGTTTAAAAATATTTTCTCATCTTGAAGGTAGTCCACTTCTATGATTTTATCGGAATTTTGCATTTCAACGCTAATCACAGAAACAACTTTTTTTATATACGTTGTAAAATTTCATTTTTTGCCTTTATCCAGGTGACATTTTCATGTTTATAAATGTTTATCTAGGAAACCATAAAGATTTTAAAATATAAATAAAATCCGATAGAAAGGTCTTCTCTGGTTATCTATCGTAAAAAAATAGTTTAAGGTTGTTCGAACAAAGTTTTACTGGGGCATATGGAAGAATTCGGGAGCAGATAATCTTGAATGTTGGTGTAGGAAGTTCATTAAGAATACATTGGGGATGACAGTGAGTGATCCATCCGATTGCTTGAATTCCAAGTACAGACAATCAAGTGAAAATATTTCCCAGAGGTACTTTAACGTCCAATGGAACAGTGTGGCCTGGAATGAAACGTGTAAAATGCGATAACGCTGTGTGCATACTGCATATGTTGTTGCAGTGTCGCACATGGTGGAGAAACGAAGACGAGTCGCTTGATGGAAACATGTTTGGAAGCACTTTAGATTTTCCCATTTACATAAAAGTTTCAGAACGAACAATAATTCATTTCACTCTACACACTCAAGGACATAATCCTATTAACATTCTAGAACACGTGGGTCTTTTATTTATTCCCAATCAAACTTTATTACCAGGAACCGGGGTAGAATGGGATTGAATGCAATAGAGAAGTGTTCATTTTTTAAACTAGTACTGGAAAAGAAACACGTGCGCGGTTATTTTTTTTTTTTTTTTTGACTCACGCAATTTTAAATTAAAATATAAAATCAATATTGATAAAAAAAATTTATTGTATATTGCTAATTACGTATCTGAGATCAGGGTTTCCAGTGATCAGCCAATTTGAAATTCCCAGGCTTTTCCCCAGAACATTTTTTTTTCTGACCAATTTCAAGATTTTTTTTTGTAATTCGGCCCAAACTAACGTATGAAAATAAAAATTTTACCTTTAAAATGTATGATGTAAATAAAACAATAATTAATTATTTACACGTGCCAAACTTTTCCTCAATCACATCCTAAGTTATAAATATTAATCGAAACTACATTACTGATCACGAGTATGGCATTATCTGTTTATCGATGACTGCTTGAATTCTTTTAATGTTAACTATTTAAGAGCTCAATTTTTTTCTCTTGAATAGGTTGAAAGCTATCGGTATTCTCAATAGAATGAGCCAGGATGAAGTCATTTTGTCAATCTTTTAAGAAGATATTGTAAAATTAGTGCAAATTTCAATGTGTTCTTAAAATTTAAATGAAATTTTATATCTCAATATTCTTGGGATCATTTTAAAGTTAAATTTCTATATATCGCACCAACTTATCGCCATTATTGTGAACACAATTTCTTATATGGTGCAACATGTTTGAAGTTGAAACAAAAATGTTGGAAAAATTTTAATATTTTTGCTGCTGAAAGAAATATTTGTTGTTAAACTTACGAAATGAGTAATCATAAGGTTTCTATCAAATTTATTCAAAATATATTTATTCGATTTTTATTATTATTTTCCTACAGATATGTAAGATTTCTTCAAATAATAATTTTTTAAATCTTAGATTTTATTAAAAGTTTAAGAAAACATTGAACATTGACAAAATGCCTTTATCCTGACTCACGTTATAGAATTTTGATAGCTTTCAATATGTTGACGAGAAAAGACTGTAACTCATATACATAACATTAGAAGAACTCCTCCTGGGTTTTCCCCGGTTAAATAAAATTGCCGGGTTTTTCCAGATTTCTCAGTCAGCTAGACACCCTAAAAATTATAATATAACAGAAAAGCAAGGAAAATATTTTTCATAATTGATGGATATTGAAATCCTAACTTTAGAAATAATACATAATACTTTTCTATAGATAATCAAACCATTGCATTTTAATTAAAAAATAAAAATTTCCCACAAAAAGACTAACATAACCAACAATTTTTGAAAAGTTGTAAATATCCTTTGAAATCTAATATTTTTTCATTAAAAATAACAATGATGTGCCGAAGAAAAATACTGTAACATAACAACAGAAAACAGTTTAGAAGTGTAAATTTTCTTCGCAGTCTAATGATTTTTGTTTCTAATAACCAATTTCCGAAACTGTTCAAAAATTGAAAATCTTGTTCGAAATATGATGATTTTTGTTTTTAATTGCCAATTTTCGCTGTCAAACGCTCACATAACCTAAAATTATTCAAAAATAAAGAACCTTTATAATCTAATTATTTTTGTTTAAAAATGTCCATTTCCGGTAGAAACGATAATAAAAACAAAAAAACCTAAATCGTTAAAAAGTTTATAATCTTTGAAATCCAATAATTATTTATTGAAAATATCCATTTGCTAAAATAATCTAAAATTGTTCAGATTGGAAATCTTGATTTTTGTTTAAAAATGCTAAATTCCGGTTAAAAACTAATACAACCTACAATTTTTATAAATTTGATATCCTTACGAATATTTATGATTCCATAATGAAATTCTTCTTGAAAAATTACAATTTCCAGCGAAAAGCACTAACGTAAAACATGTATAATATTTTAAATAATTTTTTAGATAATTTGAATGTTTTTATTTAACCGCGCAAGTGTATCTAAAAGCACATTTCTTTTTGAATTCGCATAAGGTGGCAGTGAATGTGAGATTGTTTATTTTTTGTATTTAAGTATCTTGTTCTTAGTTATTTTATTTATTATAAAGTAATTGGCCTGGGTTGTAAAAATATCTAAAATATTCATAGTAATAATTTTTAATTTGAGAATTTCAAATAAGAAGTTCTTGAAATTGAGCAATTTTTTTATTTGAAACATTTAACAATAAATAATTTTTTTATCATACCTCAATCGATATGATGAAAAATGGTATACATGACACGACCCTGGTCACGCAATTTACTATTAAACTGAGAAATTTTAAATATTGAATAATGAACCGTTTTAATTGGAAATTAATAGAGAGTCTTTTAAAGTTAAGGCCGAGTCTAAAATAATTAACATTCCATACGTTTGGAATCAGTGAATTGGAAGTTTATGCGCTTGGAAAAAAAAAACTTCGCGTTCCAGATATTACAAAATGAACCTTCTGTATTCATGTATATAAAATCGTACTGTCTAATATTATGGAATTTTCTGTACACCTAATCCATTTCCAGCTCGTTCGGAATCCAAAGGGTACACTTAAATTTTGCTATGACTGTTACAAAAGCAGGAAATTTGGTGTATAGGCTCCTTTTGGCATCAGAAAACTTTTTAAAACGGAAGCCTAACAGTTTTTCAATATTTTTTTTAAAAAAGAAAATGGAAGGAAATTTTTTGTAGGATTTATTTTTTCAACAATGCCAGGTTACCTTTTCTTTTCGTTGATTCTAGTGAAGGAATTCACCCAGAGTTATGGAAAGAAGGAGTATAGTGGTACCCATAGTGACCAAAAAATTGGAAAAATGTTCAAGCCCCAGAGCCATACTTGACCGGTTAATTTTACGGAACGTTCCGTAATACTAGACAGTGCCTATCAAATTTAATGCAATTAAGCATGCAGACTGTAGAATTTCAAATAGCAAGCCTTGGAAGATTATTGATTAAATCTTGTACAATTGAAGAATTACCAAATAAAATGTTCAACATTTGTAACAGAGTTTTCAACATTCAAACGATTAAACAAGAAAACTCTTAAACTCGAACAATTTTTATTGAAAACTTCTGATTCAAAAAGTACAAAAGTAAATTTTTCAAAATATGTAGTTGAATTTTAGTTTTAAGCACTCAAAATTTAATATATTTAAAATTAAAAAAGCACGTTGAATACGTAACACCCTAAGAATTCACTCTTTTAAGATAAAGCGACAAAAATTGGAAGTTGAGTGACTAAAATTGTTAAAAAAATTTAATAGAAATGTTAGAAATTTATTATTTAAAATTTGTAATGCTTTCAGTTATAACCGACATACCTTTGAATCACTATTTTCCTGTGTCAACTTATATATGAAATTATTTGTCGATTACGAACTGCTAAAAATGGAAATGAAGATACATACATACTCATTTGCATAAAAAATTTGATTTCTGGAGCTAAAATGCATAAAGTAATACATTTATTTTTGAAAAGCAAAGCTACCCCCGACTCTCTAATCTTTCCTATTTTGAATAAACATTTTAACATGAACTGCAACCCGGTCTACGTACTTCCTGGAAAGTTGCGTACAGCAGTATACGAGTCTCTGGGGCAATATTTCATTCCGGAAGTGGCACTCGGCGCGTATATTTGAATAATCTGGGTAGTGCAACGCGAAAGGGGCGGTAACAGGGCACCATGAGACGAAACCCGGAAGTCATATAGTATTGCGAATACAGAGTAAAGCAAGGAAGCTTGAAGATGTGTACATCATGTTTCTAAATTCTCTACACTAGTTAGTTTCATTAAAGAATTATACCGAAAATAATAAACTTATCGGTGAAAGTTGACTCACTAGATATTTAATGAATAATCAAACTTTTATTCAACAAGCAAAGTGTAAATAATCCTCCTGTTATATGACTCT
This sequence comes from Andricus curvator, assembly GCA_932195095.1. NCBI lineage: Eukaryota > Metazoa > Arthropoda > Insecta > Hymenoptera > Cynipidae > Andricus > Andricus curvator. The sequence goes on from CAKNYM010052826.1 coordinate 233,861, forward strand.
AATAAACTTGAGGTAATTTATTTCCATCTCTGTCTTTTACTGGCAATCATAAAATCGGAAGCATTAATTTAAAATTTATTGTTAAATGAATTAACATTTTTATTAGGGTGTCGACTGTGCGGATGATTATAAGTTCTTGGTTCTGCTGATTGCTGATTTACTTAGTGAGCACGATGCAATAAGTTTCAGAATGAATCAATTATGGAAAAGAATTACAAAAATTATGAAAATTGCAGATATTACTTACTTGTCAAATAAGAAGTTCGAAAGGATAAAAACATCCCTTTCAAAGTATCAAAATGTATATATTGCATTTTTACTAATGCTTTTACGATTCTTAGAATTCTGACACTTTGTACGTGTACACTAGAAAACATACAAGCGCTGCGCGCAAGATGATTATTTTTTTGTCTCACGAAAGTTTTAAATTAAAATACGAAATGATTCCGTGGCTATTTTTATCGAAATTCCGATTCAAATAGCCGCATTTTTTCGGTACGCACAGATAATCCTATACCTAATATTAATACAGAATTTTGGTATTTCATACAGTATCTATTACCTAACATAAAAGAAAAGAAAAGTGAGCACAATATTTTGGAAAAAATTGTCAAAAATTGATATGTCAACTTCAGAATTAATATAATACTTTTATAAAATATATAGGAAATGACGATGTTGCATTTCTGTTCCAAAATACCCCGACTCTTGATTTAGCCACAGTGTCGGGGGTTGCCTGCAAGTACCCTTGTTGCTAAATCGGGAGTATCAAAACGTAAACAGTTAGGGCCGTCTGAACCGTTTCCAATTGGAATGCATTATATTGCGAAATCTCTGCATGCGAGTACCCGCGCACTGAACCTTTCCGCCAAGCTGCTGGTGTTCTTCAAACAAGAGTCGCTACCATCTATCGCGCTGCGCGCTGAAAAACTGCATGGGCCAGCAGTTCTAGAAATTACTAAACCGCCACTGGCTAAACCGAGAGTAGGGTGTACTAAGTTTTGATGAGAAACACTAACACAAAAACAAATTTTTGAAAATTATATATCTTCTTGGCAATCTATCCCGATTTCACTTAAAAAAGCGAGCATTAGCTAAAAATTTTCAAAATTTTTATAATTTCTATAAAATCCAGTGCTTTTTTTATTAAGAGTACCGATTTTCGGTATAAAAGGCCAAAGAAACAAAAGATTGTGAATTTAATGACTGAATGAATATCTGAAAAATTTTACTTTGAAATTGAATGTTCTTGCTTAAAATAACTAATTTTCGGTGAAAAATTTTAACATCACATTAAATTGTTCCAAAATGATAAATCTCCTTTCAAATCTATGTCGATATTTCCAGTAAAAAGCGTTAGCTCAAGCTACAATTGTACACAAGTTTGTAATCTATTTTGAAATATAACGATTTTTCACTAAAAAGACGATTTTGCAGTTTAAAACGCTAACATAACCTAAAATTGTTAAAAAGTTGGGACTCTCCTCTGAAATATAATTTTTTGTATTAAAAATAAAAATTTCTTATGGAAACACTTAAATAATTCAAAATTGTTAATATATTCTAAATATTGTTCAAATTATAATGATTTCTGTTCAAAAATACCCATTTTCGATGTAAAACGCCATCGCAACGTACAATTGTTTAAAAAAATTATGAATTTTCTTTAAATTTAATGATTTTTTATTTAAAAAATACCAATGGTGTACGACGAAAAACACTAACCTAATATAGCAAAAAATTGTTCAAAATTGTTGAAATTGAAAAGAATTCTTAAAAAATGTTGATTTGAGGTAAAAAACTCTCACAAAACCGAAAAACGTAAATTGTTGAAAAATTTCTAATATTTGAAATCTGATAATTTTATTATTTCAAATCCCCATTTTCGGTGGAAGAGGCTAACATAACTCAAATTGTTGAAAACTGGCAATCATGATAATGATTTTTTTTCAAATGCTAATTTCTGGTAAAAAAAAGTAACCTAGCATTATATTTGTAGAAATTTTAAATCATCTTCGGAACTTTATGCTGTTATATTTAAATTTCTCTTTAAAAATACTAATTTCCAACGAAAAGTACTAATTTAAAACACGTATAATATATTCCACGATTCATGAGATAATTTGAAAGTTTTAATTTAACCGCGGAAGAGTATTAAAGGGCACAAATGTTCCTCAATTCGCATAATTTTCTCTGTAATTTTTCTTATTAAATTGTATTATTTATAGATTTAATTTGCAAAATTTCAAATTTAAGATACAAGTCAACTTCAAAAGTAATGAAGAGCCAATCAGGTTTTCAACAATAGAAATTGCGAGATTTTTATGAAATTTTGTCACACCGCTTTTTTATATAGGACTAAGCTAAGCATTTTTCTCAAATATGGAATTATAATTCCACAAGGGATTTTTTAGGTTCTGCTTCTATGAAGGGTTGAATTTGTCATTATCTAAATTTCATAACTTTTATGCAAAGATTTGATCAGTTTCTTATGCATATTTCAAAAGCCTCATAACTATTTTTTATTTTATTTTTCTATTTTTTTAACTAATGGAAGCTTTTCAGAAGATGGTGACTTAAATAATATTATTTTTGTATTTAATATACGCCCTCAGTGCAAAATATTTACATTCACCTTCACGAGAGGTTAAAGTAGGTTTAGCCATAACGTGGACCAAAATAATGGATTAAATACAACCTACGTTTGCAAAAAAGTGGTTCTTGTTTATTCTTTTCGAGTTTCGTGAAACATGATGTACGCTTTTTAACGCACGTGATATCCCTCGCGGCGGTGACACAGCAGAAACACGTGAAAATAATGGATTTTTCTCCCACACATATGTACTGGGTTCCGTATCTAAAAATCCATGCGTCGGCGCCAGACCACTCGTCCTCAAGAACTACGAGTATATCCTCAAACCTGACATATTACATCTGAAAGTTTGTATGATAAATTACCCGCAGTTTCTCAGGTCGAAAAAATTGCCACTCATTCAGAAATATGTCTGAAGTGGTAGGCAAATATCCTAAAAAAAGCTTAATCTTTTTGTTAACACCAAAAGGTCCATTCCAACCAGTTGGAGCTTAAGGAGGAACATGCAGTGAGTAAAATCCAAGATTTTCCATTGCCCTTGAAATATGGTAAACTTCACAAAAATAACGTTCTAGTTAAAGTTACTAGACGCGTCTGGTTGAAAAATTTATAGTTATTTTGATCCGAAATTATGGTTGATATGACTAGAAAATTCATTTAATTAACTCTGGTTGGTTTTTTCTGGTTAAAAATATTCTGGGTAATATTTCTGGTAACAGAAGTGTCGCAATCTTGTGTCGGTTTCCAGAAATTTGTGTTTTGTCTCATGTCGTGTTGCTGGATGTGTCAAGTGACGCTTTGTCGTTGATGTCCAATTCTGGAACAATCGCGATTTGTTAATTGTATTTTCAGTTATATAAGTATAACTAATTATAGTGAACCGTGAATGTCTTAACGAATGTTACAGAAACAGAATATATCAACAATATGCTGCTTTCGCTTCGAATGTTGTAGGTATCTAACGCCATTTATTAATATATCTGCATATGGGGAGATGAAATTTTAGCGAAGCGGAAGTCCATGTAATTTCAGAGGAAGTTTGAAAGAGTTCATGAAGGTAGAAAAGTATCGAAATTCGATATTCGAAAATCGATGGCTACCAGAATATGTATCTGATTAAGCTTATCAGAAAATCTGGTTGAGTTTGCCAGAATATCTGGTTATGTTGACTAGAACGTTGTTCTAGTTGAATTAACCAGAATTCTGGTTGGTTCAACCAGCGTTTTTTTGAGTGATTGTATTAATTCCGCAACACTTTAAAAAATATAAGCATTTTTTACCACCTTGTGAAGAAGCTAAGCTTTTAAATAAACATTGTATCTTATGGACCTAAACTAGCAGAATCATACAAATCCGAGATTTCTATTCGAAAATCCAAGGTATTTAATTAGAAAATTTATGATAGAGTATAAGTGTATTTGTAATGTCAACAGGGTTACCAGATGATAACATACAAAAAAATCTGCCCGCTTCGCGGGCACATTCTCATGGCGCGCCTCGCGCGGCTCGCTTCGCTCGCAAGTTTGAGCGCGCCTAGGGCGCGCGACTGTTGGATCTCGCGCTTCGCGCTCGATCATATATTTATCTCGCGCTTCGCGCTCGATTATGTATTCACCTCGCTCCACGCGCTCGGGCGTATTTGCATCGCGCTTTACGCTCGGCTCCTCTAGATTTTTGAACTTCGTGTTCGACTTCGATGAAAAGAAAAAGTTTGTTTGCAAATATTATAAAATTATCAAAACCTCTACATATTAAGTGATTGTTAAATTTGTTTTTATTTTAGACTGAAAAGGAACTTTATTTACTCAAGGTTCTATCGACCTTAAGGAACACATTCTCATCCAGACACTCGCGCTTCGCGCTCGATATTTGATTTGAAAATCATTTGAACCGTATGATAGAAACAAAAAAGTTTGAGCGCACTTACGGCGTGCGATTTGGTAAATACACTGAGCGCGCACTTTGTGCTTCGTGTTATATGTTCTTCATATACAAATTACTAAATTTGTATTTGATTTCAAATGAAAAGTAATGATGTAATTCAGGCGACAAATTTTATTAGTTAACATTTTATTTTAGCTTGTGCCGTTTATCAAAAAAGTTAATTTTTTTATTTTGAATATTTTCTTACCACAAAAATTGATTACGGGTTTGTAAGTCTTTTTTGAATGCACAATTTTTGTTCATTTATATGTTTTCGTACCTTGCATTTTTTTTCAAAAATTTGATTTTTTTTACTGTCAATGTTATTTTCACGAATAAAACAAAAACCACGCATCCTATCGAAACATGAGTCACAATAAATTTGTACCTCTTCCTTGGATGAACAAATTTTGTTTCGGTCATTTTTTCGTAGCTGGTAATATTCGTCTGAAAATTTGATTTTTCTATTTTCAATGCTGTTTTTTACGAATAAAACCAAAACTACGCGTCATATCAAAAAGTGAATGATAAGAAATTTGTAGATCTTTTTTAGGTGCACAATTTTGGTAAGATGATATTTTCTGGTATCTTGCATAGTTTGACAGCAAAATGGCTTTTTTGATTTTTCATTAATTTTTTGTGCGATCAAAATTTGAATTTTTCAAAAAATTCAAAAAGTTGTTATGAAAATATTATAGGGTGTTCAGGAATCAACGTTTTTCTCCTCTTGACTTTTTTTTCATATCGTGCGTTTTTCGGCTTAAAATGTTCATTTTCGTTTGTTTTTTGGAATTTTGAAAATGCTATAACTCCAGCAATTTTTTTTTTATCACGAAAAGTCATAAGAATATTTTGTTCGTCATTTTGCGTACTACTAATAACCGTACATAGAATTTTCAAATCTTCAAAAAAAGTGGTCTCAAAAATTTTCGAAATGTGCCCACTTTTTGGATTTTCATCCAAAATAGCTGGTTAACGAACTCGTTCTCTATTTTTCGGCCATAAAAAAGTGTGCCAAAGCTTAATCAAATCTGATCATTTTTTCGAAAGTTATCGTGGCTACAGACAGACAGACAGACAGACAGACAGACTGACAGACAGACAGACTACAGACAGACAGACACCTTGGTAAAAATCGTTTTTTCTAGCTCAGGGGGCCTCAAAACGTGGAGATTTGATGAAAACCGACTATGTCAAATTTTACATAAAACCAATACCTTCTCATTAGAATGAGAATGTAAAAAATTAGTCAAATTACTTCCAAATTCCGTTCAGTTGCCAAACCTTGCCATGATTTTGCCATGTCAATGAAAACTTCAATAATAATACATTTTAATGAAATTATTATGAAAGAATTATAACTTTCTGGTAGCGAGAAAATATTTCTTGTTCATTCGTATTAGAATTGGTATAGGTTATGTCTGAAAAATTTCGTGTTGGTCCAAGGAGAAATGTGATATATTTTTT
>CAKNYM010052826.1:239943-294523 GCA_932195095.1 Andricus curvator
ATATATATATATATATATATAGTATTATGGAATTCTCATGAAATAAGGAATCATCTCCACTCTTTCTTGTATTTTATAAAAACGCATTTACAACTTTTTCCTGATATTATTACGATCAATAAATTGTACATGTACCTCCGCGAGGTAGTTGTGCCAAAAATCAGACCTCTAAAAAAATAGTTTTTCTACGATTGTAAGAAAAATATAATATCACTGATAATGTTATTTGAAAAAAAAACCTGACTTTTAATACAAATATTTTAGAACATGAAAAAACATTTATTTTAATCGATTTATTAAAACTAAAGGTATGGAATTTTCAAAAAAAATATACCAAACATTTTAAAGTCCGCCATTTTTGAGAATTTTCCAAAAATATTTGCTGGGGTCTTTCCTCACTACCAAAGGACTTAATGCCCGGGTTACTGATTTTATGACGTGCCAAAAAAAATGAAAATGCGTACCATGAAACGGGGTAATTTCGGACATGTGGGGTAAATTCGGAAATTACTAAATTGATAGTTTACTTCACTTAAGGTGGTTTTAACCAGTATCTGGAACCAGTTAAGGCTTAAACTGATTCCAGATTCCGGTTAAAATCATCTTAAGTGATTCAAATTATCAATTTAGGAGTGTCCGAATTTACCCCGTTTGACGGTTTTTTTTGTGTCTTTCAGACAACGTTCAGGGGTTCCGCCTACCCCTAAAATTTCCTCATCGAAAATAGATGGTGAAAATCCCATTTTACGAATATAAGGCTGGAAAGCGTACATCTCAATAAAATGAATACAAATGACATGTACTTTTGACTGGAATAAAGCAGAAAAATAAAAAAAAATAAAAAAGCAGCCTTTTACAAATTTTGCAACGAACTTCAGAGACTTCTGATATTTCTAGTATTTCTCCTTTGATGCCATTTTTTATTACTTACACGTCATTTTTTAAACATTTTCCATTTCTTTAAACACTTTTTTCAACCAAGTTCTAGTCAAAAGTCACATTTCAACAATGAAAAAATTATTTTAACAATCAACAATGAAGTGAATTCAACGTATTGATTTTTGATTCAAACCGATTAGTTCATGTTACTCAGAGAAGGAGTACATTTTTTTTATTTTGCTGATAAATATGTTTAAACAAATGTCCATTGTTTAAACAATTGCTAATGAGTGGTAAAAATACCAGAAATATCAGAATTGTATTAAGTTTGTTGACACATTTGCAAAAAACTGCACTTCTCTGCTTTATTCCAATCAAATGTTAATTTAAACAATAAAAAATGGTTTAAACTATGAAAAAGAAATTTTATCGACAGTACTAATTTTTTATGTTATCGAATTAGTTTATCTTTTTATGAGAGTACCGATAATTTAAAAAAAGCGTGAAAAAAGTATTGTTTAAAAAATAAAAATTGTTTAAACAATTAATAATTAATCAAAATACATGAAATTTTTTGAATTTGACCATTAATAATTATATGTAATAAAAAACTTACCCAAAAGTAATATTTACGATCAATATACCGCAAAATACTTTATCCTCGTTTACAGGGTGGTTTTTGGGGTTTGCTGGAAGGTTTTGGGGGAAAGGGGTCAAAATAAAAAATAAATGCATATTTCACATTCGGGAAGGTGATTTGAAGAACTTCATGTAATTTGCACTCATTTTTTTGAAATATACGCCTTCCAGTCTCATTTTCGTAAAAATAGGGTTTTTCCCAAAGTATTTTGAACGCAACGGGAAAATTGAAGCAGGAAACCCCTGAACGTTGTCTGATTGAAAAATAAAATTACGCAATTTTTTTGACGGAAACTCACAAAATGAGCCATTACAGGATATAATTATGGTTTTCGTCAAAGATTTTTATTCTTTAAAATAAAATGTGGGACAAAGTTATTCAATCACCACGTGCCTCATATTTTCAAATTTTATTGTCATAAACCAACTTTCAAAAATGCGGAAGTAGGAAATATAATTAATAAATTGAAAAGGAAGATTATTTTTTAGTCTACGCTAATTAATTCAAATTTAAACGGCCAATGTCAACGGCCATGTCACGCTGAAAAAACCAGTTCTCGTCAGATCACTGAAGTTAAGCATCGTTGGGCGCGGTTAGTACTTGGATGGGTGACCATTGGAGAATACTGCGTGCTGTTGGCATATCATGGGTGTGGTGAGCCCACACTTGTAGTCATTTATAACTACAAGAAAACTATCCACCTATAAACACTACCCGAATCGGGTAGTGTCACGCCTACCCTGAAAGGGAAATGGCTTAATGGTATACTTACTATGGATTTAGAATTCTGAAAATCGAAAATTTATTCCATTTCTTGAAGGTTTCATATTTCACGAGTTTCTTCATGGAATCCGTAAGAAATGAACGAGGAATAAGATATAAAAACCAAATGAAATATTGATTTTACGGTCTTTTAAATTTATAAGTTTTTTATTGGCCTTGAAGAGTTTCATATCTTGGGATGAGCGGATGAGATTTCTTATTCTCTCGATTTCGCCCTTTATATTGGTCATGAGGTCATCGCTACCCTACATCAGGAAGCCCGTAGTCTCCCCGTAATATAACATGACGCGTCCAGGCTTCAGGGCTTCGTAAAAATGGTCATAAGACACGTGTGGCACGTCCGGAAATAAAAACAAAGTAGCCCGCTCGTGCAAGATCACTTCGCCTCCATATTCCGGGGGTTTTCCTCTGAGTTTTACTCCGAACTTGTGAACATCGCTTTTTGTGAACATGGTTTCCCTTTTTCGATTCAGCCTTAATCCAAGGGTTACGAGTAAAGAACGAGCGCTCCAAATTCCGAACATCTAACTCCTAACTGATCATAAAAACTATATTGACTGTTATTTCAGACGAGAGCATCTGCACGCTTCGCAATTTTGTTTGGATTCATACACCTCCCAGTAATAGTTCATTACCAAACTTGTGATATGATAAAGTAATAAGATGAGCTTTTAAGCCTTTCTCGAGAAAAATTTCTTTTAAAAAGTACACGCACGTTATATGGACCGCGATGCAAACGTCTTTCGACCGCTGGCGGCCAGGGGCGAGACTTAGTAGTCGAAGATGTAAGTCTTGAGTTTATGACGGGTTTTGAAGACAAGTCGAGGTGGACTTGCCTTGAGACAAGAAGTTTTATTTGTTAGTCTGAAGACCAGTCGAGGTGGACTTGCCTTAAAAAGAGAAGTTTAAGTCTTGAGAAAAAACAGAATTTTTTCTAAATAAAATTATATTGCCAATTTATGGCTTTAATATTTACCGGCCTTAAAATTATGAAAGTTTTCGTTTGGGAATTTTATTGTCCATTATACTCCGACCTCTACAAACTATGGAACCCACCGTCACGGCCTGCCATTTCCAGGAATCAGGTAGCTAGGCTGGGACCAAACAGTTGACATCTGCTAGGAATTAAAATTTTACAACCGATAATTCTTGTAATTTTGTAATAACTAATTTTTAAATTGAAAATTTGGAACCTGTCGGTCTCAAGAACTACATTTTTAGATTTGCCATCCTAAGAACATAATTATTGCAGTTAAACAAAATTATTAATACATAAAAAATAAATACCATGAAGATAAATAATAAAAACATTCTGTAACATTTAAAGCGGATTAGTGATGACCCTCGGAGGTCTTGGGAGCCTTTTGTTGTCGGTGTCCTTGAGTTCGGTTTGAAGACGAAAAATTTCGACTTGCAGATGAAAAATGAAGTCTCGCTCGCGGCCAGGGGCGCGACTTACAAAAACGTCTTGGCTTTATCTTGGCTATGTCTTGGATGAAGATTTAGCCAAGACGAATTATTTTTACTCGGGGTAGCGCTCAAGATTTGTGAGCGGAAAGTCTGGGATCAATTCTTGCTGCCTAAATTTGTTGCCAATTTTTGCTTCATTCAAAACAGTTTTTCTGGATAAATTATTCTAGAGCTTACAATTTTTATCCGGCATCATTTTTTTTTTAAATTAAAGCTAATTAAATTTCAAAGAGATTTGTGAGCGCAGATTTTAAAATTTTTTACTAATGATTTTTTCGCAGTGTCTTGTCCCGAAATTTGGGATGACTAGTCCAATATTTTTTATGAGCTTGGCTAGTCGTCCCGAATTTTTGGGACTACTACTCCATTCCATTTTCCAACTCCCCTAATTTTTCGGGATGACTAGACACAGCCTATTTTTTTATTAAACAACAGAGTTGACATTTAAAAACAAATTTGTTGATAAACGATATTTATGTGAAGCATCGTTATATCAGTAAAGCCAATCCTCACAAATAATATGTAGAAGGTTACATTTTAAAAAATTGTTTATTTTCATATTAACAAATTAATGAGTTAAAGTGCTACTTCAATATTAAAAATACTTGGAGACTTTAATTTTCAATTTTTTGTTCGGGATATACGTAAAAACAATGCTTAGTTTTTTATTTGCAAAAATCGAAAATAATTGTTGATTTTATAAACAAATTTAATAAACAAGTGCATATTCTGGCTATGCCACGCTCTAAACACTTCGTTTCTTTAAAAAAATTGATTAAACATTTGTCTGAAATAAATAATATGTACGATTTTTTGATAATTCATAACAATTGTTAATTTTTAAAATAAATTTGACAAATAAATATAGATTTTCGTCGATTTTCAACTAGCAAATTTCATTTTTTCAACGGAATCAATTTTAAATCACCAGTAATGATTGTTTTAATAAACAATTTTATAGACAAATCCACAATATGACTAAATGTTAGCAAATGCATGTCGTTTTTTACTAAATCAACTACTGATGACTCAGAAAAGACATTATTTATTAGGTAACTTTGTCAGACAACAAAATTGGTAAATTATTCAAATAAATTGTATAAAATAATACAAATACAGAGTAAATATTTTTAAAAAATCCAAAAGCACAAGAATCGCAGCTAAGACCTCCGTAGATAGTAAAATTTTAATTGTTTAAAGAAACGGTTGCTCACTCTTCAAAAATGACGAAATCGCGGATTTTGTACTGAAATTTTTTGTTAAACACAACAGTTGTATGTTATTGGTCAAATAACACAAGAAAGATACATAACCAATTTATTTAGAGTTAATTCCGTTAAAAAGAACGAAAACTGTTCGTTGAAAATTGACGAATATCAGTATTTGTTTCTATAATGCATTAAAAAGAATAACAGATATTATCGCCTGATCAAGTCTCCTGAAAATAATTTCCTTTCTGACTCTCTGGTGGTCGATCGTAAAAAAAAACATCCTTGTGTTGAAATGTAGTCAAGGTGTGAATTTGTTAATACAAATGTTAATAAAATAAAGAATTATTGTTGGTTGGCCAAATATCGTAAGCCATGGATTTTCCTCAGTAATTTAAAATTGATTTAGGTAATTCATAAAAGTTATTTAAACAATTAACAATAATGTCATGAAATATTACCTAATAGTACATGTAGTTTACTTCTGAGAAATTTTTGACGCAAAATGGCTAAAAAAACAACTTTTTTTATCTAATTCGTTTACACTACCGTCGGAAATTGTACGCGAGTACTATTAAAAATCACTGCGCCTTTAAAACGTGATTACCCGTTGAAAGAAGGAGTGCGAAACTTATTTCAAAAACCGTTGGGAAGTTTATTAAGTACGGCGTCGAATGGTCTTTAATATGGATATTTTTGACCTTTTGAAGAAAAGACACCACGTGAGAAGTTTGAAAAGAAGTGCAAGGATTTCTCGGATTTTGTACCTTGACTTCAACTTGTGGCATAACCTAGGAACGTTATAGCAAAAAAGTCAAATTTATACACGCTTGGGCGAGCGCTTGGGCAGTTGTTATATCTTCTAAACCCGTAAATATTTTTAAGTTTTGTTAGCTAAAATTAAAGATAAGGTTTCAAAGATTACGTCCTGTCACTTTAATTTTTTTTCGTAAGTTTCCTAAATCACAGCACGAGTTTAAATTAAGGAACAAAATCTTAAATATTTTCGGCGATCACCGCTCTCGCGCCCGACAACGGTAATGGCCGACTGAAACTTACCTTTTGAGAGTTGGACATTTTTAGTCGTATCTTGAGAACCGGTAATGATTTTTTAAATTTCATTAGCCTAAATTGAAGATAATACATGAAAGACTGTGCGGTATGAATTTCAGATTTTTTCCACAATTTTCCTATGCCATGCCACAAGTTGAATTCTAGATACAAAATTCGAGAAATTCATGCTTTTTTTAAACTTCTGACGTGGTATCTTTTCTTCGAAAGGTTTTTAATATCTCTGTTAGAGGCCATTTGAAGCGTAAATTCATAAGCTCTCCACCGGTTTCTCCGGAAAGATTGTTGCTCCTTTTTTGAACGAGTAATCACGTTTCAAAGTCAGCAGCGATATTTAATAGCACTCGCGCTAGTCGTACCGACAATTTCCAGCGGTAGTGTATAACATTACCAATTAGTTTGGATTAAAAAAAATAGTAACTAAGCATTGTTTTCACTTATATGCCGAACATAAAATTAAAAATAAGTCTCCAAGTATTTTTATTCTTGAAGTAGCACTTTCACTCATTAATTTGAACAATTTCCTAAAATGTTGTTACCTTCTAAATATTATTTTTAAGGAGTGTCTTCACTGATATAATTATGTTTTACATGAATATGACTAGTTACAAAAAATGGGATCGTTTATCAATGAATTTGTTTTTAAATGGTAGCAAGAATCGAGCCCAGATATTCCACTTACAAATTTTGAACGCTACCGCCTAATCAAACCAACGCGACGGTCGAAAGACGTTCGCACCGCGGTCCACGTAACACGCGTGGATTTATTTTTTAGCCTTTTTTCTTTAGATTGGCTGAAAAGCACATTTCATTACTGCAGCATATTACAATTTTGGTAATATATTATAGACTGCGTCTAGTCGTCCCGTAAAACTGACGGAGCTGGAAAAGGGGATGAACTAGTCGTCCCAAAATTTCGGGACGACTAGCCAAACTTGTGAAAAATATTTGACTACTCATCCCGAATTTCGGGAGTGCGAGACACGTCGTATGTTATATATAAAATCTGTCAGTGTTGAATAATAATTTCTAGAAAAATTATTGGTTATATTTTGAATAAATGCTCAGCAGTTTCAGTTGGACAGATAACTAACGAATTGAAAATAAGTATTCACTTTGCAGGGACTCAACGAGTTCAGAATTACTTGGTTCGCCTTTTCTCTTTTACTGGGTAGATTTCCGAGCTCAATTATTTACGGTGCAGTCAGCAGGAAACGGTTAGCCCGACCCGACCCGACGCGGCGACGGATTTTCCCACTGAAGACGTGGACCACAAAGCGATATATTTATACAATATATAACTATTTCTGTATATAAGTAAGTGCTTAAAAAGAGGCAAAAACCATTGGAATCGAGGAAAAATTAATTTCAACCAGAGTTGAAGCGCGGCGCTTAAATCCGCAAACTTTTTACCCGTAGCTTTCTTTTTTATGCGCGTAATTTTTTCATCTTGCTTTCCGCCTGGCTAATCCTTCATTCTTATCCGAATATAAGGATTTATATTTGTAGCTCTCGAACTTTTATTTTTATTAAACGAAAGTAATTAAGAAAAGTGTTTTGGATCAAAAATAAGAACTATTTGAGTTGAAATCAAAATATATGATATAAGATTTATCAACTATTTTCCGAATTAATTTCGAATTATTTATCACTAGCAAAAATATCACGCTACGCGCGCTTAGTACACGTTTCTTATTTTGATTGCCCAGTTATGAAATTAAAATATTTGCTTCAATTTAAAGTACGATTAAATTTAGTTAACGATCATCAATTAAAATCAATATTAAAATTACTACTCCGGCTATCATACAATTCTAATTTAATGTTAATATTAATTTTAATTTTAATTATAATTGGCTTTCAGTAATCTGTAACTTTCATTTGAATATAAGATTTCATCACATCTAAAAGTACAACTATCAAGCTTTTAAAAGCTTTTTAAAAATTTAAGATATCATTTTTCTTTGAAGATATATCCTTAAATGAAGTTTAGTACACAATCTGAAAAAGAAGTGTTTTCAATTTTAGTACTGCGGTAATGTAACCATCAAAGTACTAAACTTCATTTAAGGATATCTCTGCAAAGAAAAATGATATCTTAAATTTTAAAAAAGCTTTTAAAAGCTTGATAGTTGTACTTTTAGATGGTATGAGCCGATTTTAGAAAAATAAAATTTTCGCGATGTAAAATAACCTCAAATATACCAAAAAACCACATTTTTCGCACTTTTACATTAGGATATCTCAAAAACCTGACGTGCTGAAAAAATTTTGACCCCGGATTCGGATTCTACGCAGAAAATTACATCGGAAATGACCCTCAGTTGGCCAACAACAATCGCAACCCATTTTTTGCGTATCTGTGTTATTGTTCTTTCGATCTAATATGATGAGATTTTCATATACCAATTCAAACTAAAGAATTTCCATTTAACCACTACAACTTTAAATGGAAACTGAATCTTATTTATTCATTTATCATGAGACAAAAGCATGCGGTAAGTGAGCGAAAACATAGGAGCTTGAGTGTGGACAAAGTACTGAATGAATTTGAATATTAGTATATGTAATTGATTTATTTCCCATTATTATTTAAGATTGAATTAGGGATATCACTCACTAATTAATGAGAACTGAAAACAAATCATTATATGAAAATATTTGTTTTTATTTTATGGTGGATTCTGAGGACTACTATGAATTCATAATGCTCATTAATATGAGAGACCGTAAACACTTGGCCCCAGCTGACATCAGCCCTTTATCTCACCTGGGGGATTAATTGTTGTTGGATTAATCCCTCATTCAAGCTGGATGTCACGCCCTTCAATGCTATCTTGTCGACGCTAATACAAATGTACAAATCACCTGATCCATCGATATATTCTAGGTGATTTAACTTCGTAAGGGATTAAAGGCTTGCAAACATCCATGCTGATTGAATCTATTACAAATTAATCAATATTAGTGAAACTATGCTTCATTTACCCGAATATATTTATTCATTTCGCAATTAAAAGACATAATTAAAAAATACTTTCTTCAATTTCTCTGAACATTAATTTGATTGAATTTTCTTAGTTTATATTTATATTTTGGAGAAAATGTACATTTTTATTTCAGAAGATACTCAAGAACAGGGCGATATCGATTCAACACAAATAAATAATGCACAGCAAAACTTTGCACGATTAATTAAAGCAGGGAAAGCTGAATGGTTGCAAGTTCACTGTGTGAAGAAATGGAGTATTCGTCCAAAATCATACTTTTCCGCCTTTTTACACTTATTTTAGTGAAAAATTGAGGGTTCACTATTTTTTACCCTAAAATGCAGCATTTAAATGTACTGAAAGCTTTAAAAAATTTAAAGAATTCAATCTACAGTACCATCCCGGAGTATGAGTTAAAGAAGACCTATTCAAAGTATTTTTGATAAATAGACTCTGCGTTAGTGAAAATTTGAAAGAGGCAAAAAACTAATCTCTAAATCTCCTCTTTAAAATAAGCCCAAACAACTGTAAAAATCTTGACAAGTTCTTCGATTATCATAAAAATGTAGAGGCGCGCGTAAGACAAAACCCGTGTGGAAATATGTTTTGGCGCTGGCCCGGTCCAGACCAGACCGTCTGTTTTCCAGTCTTGATGCTGACCAGACAGAATGGCCCGGACAAAAGTGGTCAAAAAATCTTCCAGACCGAAATTAGAATTGTTGATCGTGGCTAGCTGATCAACGCCAAACCTAGACCAGACCAGAATGTCAAGGTGACAAGAAAAAATTCTTGTTTTGACAGTGTTAATTTTTTTTCATTTTCTATCATCTTAGACACCCTGTGACGTTTTCGAAATCTGTTGAGAAAACATTTTATGATCGAACTTAGAACATTTTTTCTTCTGGGATAGCTGATCAGTGCCAGTCCTGGGCCAGACCAGACTTTCCAGACCGAACATACAACTTTTATTGTTCTTCGTTAACTCAGATCTTCCACACTAGACAGTCTAGATAAATCTAGACCTGGGCCGGATCTGACACCAGACTGCCAGGACATTTACCACACGGGAAATCGCTGTTTCTCGCTAACTAACTCAGTCTTTATTCATCAAATATACTTCAAACAGGGCTCATTTAACGCGGAATTTGATTACTAGTTTTCTAACACATTTTAGGAAATTAATCTATTATTATTCGCCAACAGCCATACCACGCTGAAAAAACCAGTTCTCGTCAGATCACTGAAGTTAAGCAGCGTTGGGCGCGGTTAGTACTTGGATGGGTGACCATTCTAGAAAACTGAGTGCTGTTGGCACATCATGGGTGTGGTGAGCCCACACTTGTAGTTATTTACTACAAGAAACTATTCACCTAGAAACACTACCCGAATCGGGTAGTCTCACGCCTACCCTGAAAGGGAAATGGCTTAATGGCATACATACATTCTATCTTATTTTCTTCACTAAGAGACCTTTTGTTAGAATAAATGAAAAAAAAAATGAATTAGAATTTGGTATAAAATCGTACCAAAATAGGGAAAACCGAGGTTTTATTACACTTATTCGTATTACAGTACCGAAGTTTAATATTATCATACGAGTATTTAAAACACGAAGACGACAAAGTAGTATTCTAAATATGAAATATTATGAATCTCCATTTCAAGAATTAACACTATGAAAAAATGATATTCTTTTTACTGAGTTTTCGAAAAATAATTTGAGTAAGAAAAATAGTGTATATCATAATCTCGAAAACGTATTTTAGAAATTGATATTGTCTATATGAAGTTGACAGAAACCTAAGCCGCATAGCAAACTATGAAATCCTTATTGTTGATTTTTCATATAGTTTCGTTTGAGAATGCTTCTCGAGTGTTTCCGCCGTTTTCCGATCGAGCCCGATTGAGCAGTGCCGAATATGGAACGCATGGAACACCGGCCGCGGTCGGTCCAAATCCAATTCGGTTCAATTAGATTAATGCATGCAAATATTGTAAAATCCCATTATTATTATTATTTTTAAGAAATTACTTGAAACAAAAAATTAGCTGAACGAGAAAATTAATTATACCTTTATTTTATTTCTATTCTCTACTCCAATCCCTGCCCAGATTTTTCAAAACCAAAAGCGTTTTCTGATACCAAAAATGATAAAAAGAGCATTTAATGCGTTAATTTTCAAAATCACAACGGCCAACAACGGCATCAACAACGGCAACGGCCATACCACGCTGGAAACACCAGTTCCCGTTAGATCACTGAAGTTAAGCAGTGTTGGGCGCGGTTAGTACTTGGATGGGTGACCGTCTGATACTACTGCGTTATTGTTGGCGGTGGTGGGTGTGGCGAGCCCACACTTGTAGTTATTTACTACAAGAAACTATCCACCTAGAAACACTACCCGAATCGGGTAGTGTCACGCTTACCCCTTGAGGCTCGCCGAAAGGGAAATGGCTTAATGGTATATATACAAACTTCTTTTTTAAATAGTCAACAATGTTTTATTACTACAATCTTTTAACTGCCAGAAAATATATATTTTTTTAATTAATATATAATATTGTACACATTAATTATATCTGACTCCTTAGTTCTGTCAAAAGATGCTTGGTTGTAGTCAAAAAGGCGCTTTTATCACATGTATGCCGACAGGTTATGTTTCACAATATTTTAAATAAAAGTTAACTCTTTCTATTTTAAATTCATTCATTCACTATGGGATTCAAAACATGAGGAATTTTTTCTCTCGAAATTTATACACTAAGATAATAAGATTTAATTAAATGAGTACAATTTATAAAATATTACATCTAAATACACTCAGGTTTATTATAATGAGTTACTGAGATATCAGATTGGATAATATTATTCATACAAGAATATTATCAGTTCCTTTAAAAAAAAATGTATTTTATAAAAAATCAATTCAATCATTGAAAGTGATAAAATGTTTAACTCATCTATTAACCAAATTTTTGAAGCAACAAATCACTCGTGAAACAGGGCCCAGATATTTTTCATACTGCCCTGAATTGTCAAGCGACGCCGGTTTGCCGAGATTTTTGCCAAATATTCCATAATATAAGTTAGCCGTGGGGTTTAGTTGTTAGGGATAAAATGCGTTAGTGCTTCGGGTAAGTTAGGTTCGAATCTCGCCGCAGCGATTCCGATTTTTCATAGCGATTAATCGTGCGATTATGTATGCAGTGAATAAATTATATATATAATAATACAAATTATAATTGTACGCGTGTTTCCGTATATAATTGTATTTAATTTGTGTATTTTGTTCCTCCTTCTGAATGTTGAATCTTTTGGTGGAGTGAGTTATTTTTCATAATATAGTCGTTTGAGATTCTCATATGCTTTGTATGGCAACTTCAAAAGATGTTTTCACTCTTTCGAATAAATTGTATTACTATCGTTTTAACTTCGCTTGTCAACTCTGATATAGTGAATTTTAAATTCTCGCAAGTTTTATAAGAGTTAGTGCAACATCCTTTCCATTTGTTCAAACAAAAATATTAATTTTGCCGGCTGAAAACCACTTTATTAATTTTTGATACGCAAACCCTGTTTTTCCTATTTTGGAACGATATTATACTAAATTCTCATTCATTTTTATGACTTATTCTAACAAAAAGTCTCTCAGTGTTCCTGAGATATCCTGCGAAAAGCGAGTGCATGTTTTTATTCGTTAGATTTTTAGGTTTCCTCATACTCCTGGACGATACTGTAAATTAATTAATTATACTAAAGTATTCCATTTTTCCACAATTTGACGGCCATTATAACATTTTGACAAATATTCAATAATTGAAAATATTATTATCAAAATAAAACAATTTTATACACATAGATACTGCAAATGTTCGTTTTATTTCAAAAAATTACTTATTCAGTTGTAAATTTTTCATCTGAAAGTGAGACAATTTGAGAATCAATTTAGTAGCATGAGATTTTTACAGTGCTTATAGAAAATAGTCCATAAAGCTTATTCTGTCAAAGATTCAGAACATAGGTACTTTTTCAAACATTTTTTCATATCTCAATTTTAACGACTTTGCAACACCCTATATAGTGATATATTCAAACAGCTAGTATTTCTTCAATTCTTGACGAAATTCGACATTTCTATTTTCATTAAAAAGGGGGTTTCAAAAGCCTATAAGAAAAACATTGCAAATTAATACTTTTGGATCTAATTTTTCGTACGAGCTTCGGGAATATCCATACTAAAATCCTTCGTTTTTTGGTTGACAGAAAGGCTGACTTCACCATGCCCATAAATATATAAGGGTTTGATAAAAATTAGAAATATTGCACATGTGATGGTTCACTTATTAATTAACATAAAAAAATATGCATGTATATTTTAGATGAATACGGTACAATTTAATTTTTGGATTGTGTGCCAAAAAATACAAATATTTTTTGTTTGGAAACGTAAAATGGACAAACAGGAGAAATTTTTTTAAATAGTGCATGATGCATGTTCATGGAAAAAACCAGTTTTACATTACACACTGAAAATGGGATTCAGCCTGAAAATCATTTAGGAAGAAATATGATTTCAGTTATACCTCTGGAAAAATAAAAAATAGTAATCCAATAAAGAACTGAATTACAATGCTTTAAAAAATCCAATTTGGGTTTTAATTTTTATTTCCAATATCTGGAATACTGCCTGAGGATATACGAGTATGTTTGGTGCGCAGGTAATTAGACCACGGATTAGCTCTCGGCAAAGCTACGATGGTTCTACAGGCCATAAAGTTCTCGCCTACAACGTGTGGAGTTTCTGCTTCGGAATTCTCATCTGCATGTATGTACTTCGTGCACTTCATGCACCTGGTCTGGGTACAGTAGTAATTACATTGCACGAAAGAAGCTGTATCACTGCCATGTTTTTCACTCCTCTAAAATTATGAACTGAAAATTTTATTTCGAAGTTAATATCACATGTCATGTTCCATTGAACATGATTTCAATCTACGAACAGTCAAATTATTGGCTCAATAATGAGATAACTTTTTTCACCCCCCCCCCCCCGGGGAAAAATCAAAAACACAAATCCCCCCCCCCCCCCCTTTAAGACAAATATTTTACTTCGATTTCATTTGATGAACGTCTAAAGTAAAACACAAAGCACACAGACATAATATTTTAATAGACTTCACAGCCCAAAATAATCTCAAAATAGGGAAATAATACTAGAATAAATTCTTTTGAATAAAATTGATATGTTGGTTTCATATTAAGTTAAATATGTGACGCTTAAGATTCCACATTGAAATATATTGCTTTTGAACAAAATAGTCGAATTTTAAGCCAAAAAAGATTAATTTTCTACATTGAACCATACATAACAATTTTGTGAGGCTCTTCACTTGGGGTGATCGCTAGAGAGATTGATCAGCAACCTGGGTCGGAGCAGTGTTGCGGAATAAACGTGTCATTTAAATAAATATCACGAGAATTCCAGATCAATCTACACCTAAAACTTATATACCTATCTACCTTATGCCTATATACCCACCATACACACTACTTTTTTCCAACCGAGCAAGTCACGCCTACCCCGAAAGGGAAATGGCTTAATGGTATAATATAAGAGATGAATTTTCAACGAAAGGCTTGAGTTTTCAAATTGAAAGTCGTATTTTTTAGAAAATACATGACTTTTAAACCTATTTTAATTCTCAACTATTGAAGATGAATTATAACTGACAAATTTAAGATTTGAATTGTCAACTGAAAGCCATCGATTTAGCCAAAAATGGCTCAAAAGCGAGTTTTCAACAAAATAGTTCAATCATCAATCAAACAATCGACTTTTGAACCAAAAGAACCTCTTTTTGGGTTCTATTCATTAAGTTCACATTTAAGCGAAAAAACGGGAAAAAGAGGAAGTTTCTTGAAAACAGGGGAAAAAAGAGTAATTTCTTAAGAAATGGTAAAGAGAGAAATAGGGGAATAGGGGAAAGAATGTGAAGTCTGTATTCAGATGCTTTATTTGTAAAATAAAAACACTAATTTTTATTTCTTAAGCATGGTAGTGAAACGCAGTTCTCAAACGGAACCTTATTATAATAATGTTTTTTGCATTATAATTTTGTAATTGCAGAGAAAGGTACAAAAAGCTCTTGCAATTATTTCTGATATTTAAATTAAAAATTTTGTTAACAATTATGTTAAAATTGTATACTTTTCCGTGAAATGCAGATAATATAAAATTTCAAGAGTAATGGTCCTTTGCTACAATCTTGATGCTCAAAATTGTAACTCATAAGTTGTGGTCTTATGATAAATTTGAACTCCCAATATTTGCGTGAGGTACGCTTCTAGCATTTAACACAATATTTTCACTTTATACAGCGTTTATGCGGCACATAAATCTACAGTGAAATGTAGAAAACAAACAACAGTCAATATTGCGAGCATGTTTCACACCTGCAGATCATGATCGTTTGTGACACATGTTTGCAACTTTTTTTCCCACTGGCACTGATCCTATATATATCTATTGACAGAAGGGGTATGGATTGTATCAAAGCCAGAATTCGCAATATAAAAAGGGCTTTTATATGTTCGCTTCTCACCTATATTTTATTATGTATTTAAAATATCGTTCATCAATGAAACCATACTTTTTATTCACTCACTGTATAGCGCACTTTATTGAGTTTTGATTGCAAGCTTAATAGAGTTGTTCCGTAATTGGGATTCGTTAATTATTTGAATTGGATTATAATTTCTAAAAGTCTGTGAAAAGATTGCATGTACCTTTGCTTCAATTAAAAAATAGGAAAAAATCCTAGAGAAGATAAATAAGTTCCCAACATTTGCCGAAGGAGAATAAGGCTTTCAAAAAATGCTTTTCGTCACTTCCTGCAAAAATGCTACATTTAAATTCTAAGCGTTTTAACACATTTACTGAATAGCCCGAAAAATTTTCACACGCACTAAATGAGCGACAATCAGTTTACCACTTTAGTCCTTTGACAGTACCTGACTTTGCTAGAAAGTGGTAAAATCGAGTTTAGAGGCGTGAGATGCAATATAACACCGCTGCTTATTATGAATGATGATGCTGCAAAGGCTCGTAGCTTTTATTGAAAGTAGACATTAATTGCGAGTAGGACCTAGCGAAGCGACAATGATAGAACCGATAGAGACAAGTTGATGAGGAAAATGCTGCAAATCAAATTTATAAAGCTTTGAATTTCGGTGAGGAAATTGGGTCGCGGAAGTTGAATAATGTCGAGGTTACGACAGCAACTTCGTCGAACCTTACCATGTCTAGGTACGAAGTGTACGTAGTCTGTCCTGTGTACGAGATCGAGAGCTCATTTCGCAACAGAGCACGTAATTCAATTTCCATGTAGCGATTTCCGTGGCATGTTCCTGTGGGACAAACCAACAAAATCATTCACGAAATTTATTATTATGGCGTAAGTTATAAGCCCTGGAGTAGCTGTGCTAAGGACACTCACAGAAAAACAAAATATTTAATCGTGAATTGAATATGTTAACTATGCATATAGATCTTTTAATACAAAAGAATTTTCCCTAGAAAAAATTTGTGATCAAATTAAGGACACAGCAGATGGAAAAGAGATATAGGGAAAGATAGCTTTGAGATATCACATTTGAACTTTCATGTTTGACCCCTAAGCTATCGCATATGCCTTTTGACATTGAACCTCGCAGCTCTGATCTCTCAACTTTGACCTCTCATCTATGATCTCTTAGTTTCCTCATCTGACCTTTGAAATCTCACCTTTTCCACCACCTTTGACATTATCCATTTTTTAGAAAGTGGACGACACAACATATTCAGAAAACATGAAAAATGTATTATTTTTAGCAGTTTAGTCGACCTATACTACTGTCCAAGGTAAAAAATACGTAAGTGACTTTGCGGTTTAGGGTTATTTTCTTAAACCTGGCAATGAAAAAGAAGACCTAAGCAACAATGTGATTTAGGATATCTTTTCATTTGGACGGCAATGTAGCCTATAATTTTCAACCGATTCCTCTTAACATTTTAGAATACATTGACTAGATAAATACCATATAACTCTTATGAAATTCTGATTCATAAATTAGTTCTAGACATATTTCACTTTTTATACCCAAAAATCGATTTTTTAGCAGTTCAGGCGTTTAGATAGTGTGCATGCGCATAAAAAGAATTTCAATATAAATTAACTATAAGAAGTTTCAGACTTAGAAGATTTGGATTTATCATTAATTCCTCAAGATATTACACTGGTAATGCCCAGAATTAGATTTTATAGCAGTTTAGTCCGTTCGCAGCTTACACTATTTAATCGGTTTGTATAAAACTTTCAACATAACTCCACCGAGAAAAGTGTATATATTACCCTTCAAGATCTGGGATTTCAAAATTTGGGACAGCAGTCTATAGATATTGAGCCATCACATTTAGATGTTAAGTTTTATAATCCAGGATTTAAAAAATTAACATACAGATTGTGCAGCCTATAATATTTATAGATTGCTGTCCCAAATTTCAAAATACAAGATCATAAACTGTAAAATCCATTTCTTCAGTTTCTGTTATCCATGACTATGTCTTGCAAAATTTGGATTCAATAATTAACATGACTCCGTTAGACTATGCCCCAAGAAAATTTTGAATTATCAATTATTTTTCAAGAGTCTCCACTTTTATTTGAAAACTTTCGATTTCAATACCAATAATATGCATTGTATTTTGTTGAGTATGAAATATTCTTATTAAATTGAAACAGGAATATTATTTATTGAAAATTTTCAATAAAAAGAAGTCATATCTCATCAAAAACATCTACGATGCGAAAACGATGGGCAATCAATTCAAAAGATATCTTAAAGCATTTCCTTAAATTAATAAAATACTACATAATAATAATAATTTTTTAACGTTTCTGTAATTTTGTCAATATAAGTAAATTTTTTAATTCACATTTATTTTAGAATTACTTGGCAAAATTTAATTTCACAAACTATGTTGATTATACTGATAAATTTTTAAAAAAAGTCTTCCTAATTTTTTGCGGATTTTAATCAATCATTTTTTACGAGCTAATTCCTATCTAATTTGCCCCTGTTGTCGGACAACACTCTTAACACCTGTGTGAATGAGAGAAGAATTTTGTCGGCTAATTGAAAACTTTCCATTGACCAAAATGCACTAGGAAAAAAATCGCCAAAACCTAGGAATCAAAATTCGAAATACAGCGAATTTTTGAATTTTCTATTTAGGTATTGATTGAAATTATCTTTGTAACTTGGAGTTTGATTGGACAGTTTTCTGAGCATGCTTAATCTTTTTTAGCATAGAAATATACTCGAAAAAAAATCGAAAAGAAATTAGAATTACAGAACATTTTCAAAATTCTGAATTTGGCATATAGTAGAAATATTGTTGATTGTTTTCTAAAAGTATATTTCTATGCTTAAAACCTCTACACGTGGTTGAACAAATTTTGAAACAACAAGTGAAGAAAATAATTCTCATAAAATTCCAAATTCCAAATTTTGAAATTACATTCTGTAACTCTAATTTAGACTCATAGGCCTTGTTGATTTTCACATTCTTATTCATGAGAGTGTATTGTAATCGTCCAAATTAAAGACTATGGTTTAGTGTGTCTGTTTGGCGAATCAAAAAAAGAACTTATATTATTTTATTATCATTATCTTGAAAAACATACCAACTTATTATATTCCGTTCCATTTCGTCTACATCGTTTCAATTTTCAAAGATAACCACGGCCTAATTATCTAACGCGAAACGCAAGTGCTACAATGCGAATGTAATCGTCAAAGCCGCAGGTGCTTTGAAAAAACAATTTCAGTTCCAGTTTATAGCTTAAGTTCATCATGGATTTGAATCATAGTGTTCGATTTACGTTAAAATATTTATGTTATTTGAAAAAATGTAGTGGAAATGCGCCTCGCGCGCAACAAGAATGTGCCCGGGCAGCAGGCATATTTTTTATAGTGTATTTCTATGCTTAGAAAGCCCACAAATGCTCCGAAAAATGTTAAAACTACAATTTATAAAAAGAATTTTATTAATTATCAAAATAAAAATTTAAAACATTCGCTGTATCTTCAATTTTGATGCCTGGGTCTTGGCGATTCTTTTTCCTAGTGCATTTTGATCACTGAAATATTGCAAGTACCCGGAAAAATTGTTCTCCTATGCACAAAGGTGTTAAGACTTTTTTCCGAAAAACAGAACTGAATTAATAGTCATTATCTCTTAGAAAATAATGGATAAAAATCCGTAAGAAATTAGAAAGACTTGTATGACTTTCAGTTTTCTAAGAAAATTGAATCTCAAAAAAATTGAAGAACTGCGTACAAGAAATTTTCTAACATTTTTTTTAATGGTGGGTAACCAAGCTGCATGTCTATCGATTCCAAATTAATTATACTTTTTTACAGTCCCAATACGCTACTTTTTCGCGTTGTAGCGATTTTGAATCTGAGAATTTCTTATTTGCGACCTACCCTGATAAATAAAATATAAAAAAGAATATTCGTATATTTGCCTATGAAACCTTCTTGATGCTTTTAGAATCCTCCTTGTTCTTCTGAGGAATTTTCCTCAGGAGGTTCGAAAATTGATTTGGGCATCCGTTTCAGCAGTTGGTAGGCAGGGACAAAAATAAATCGCGTTCTTGAACTCTATACCTCTATCGCTCTTTCGCAAAATTGCAGGATTCTGGATCGCTGAAGTTTAAAGTTTGTGCAATAAACGTTCCTGCCGCGAAAGAGCTCGTGCTTGGAGATGAAAGGATAATACGCGTCGCTCGAGAATAGAGATTCTCTTCCGCGCCGAAGCGAAGGGAGAAGAGACCCTCCAAAGTCTCGTCGAAAGATTCAATTACCTAGTGCAGAAACGCGGTAGTTGTCGACAATCGAAAGGCAATATCTATCGAGATATTATGATTAAACCCCCAGAAATGAACACTGTTAAATAAGATTGTCTAGCTAGGATCTTTTGCTATTAAAGTGATAAACGCTCACATAATTATCTATACTTTTACAAAATTAATAGATCTTTTTTTCGATTCAAGATGTAATTCCTGTCCTTCCTGCTGAGAAACATCTGTATAATAACGATTTTGTAATCACTTTACAACGCCTAATTTTCAGCAGTTGTATATTAGGTAAGGGTTGCAAAAACTCGCGAGCTCGCAAGATCGACTCGAATCGCGCAGGTTTTTCACATAATGGTCCAACCGAGCCGAGCTGCACAACAAGATTTGATCACTTTGCTCGATCCAATATAACTGCATTGATTTGAGCCGATTTTTAACATGTACAAATCAAGAACACAGAAGAAAACATTTTCTTTAAAAACATGACTTAATATCAATTTCACGCAAAAGAAAAATAAATTGAAAAATTTGCTTTGAGGTGTCTCTTTAATTAAATATCTTTCAATTAAAAAAAAACGTTTCAACTTTAATAGTAATCGAAGGAAATAATTATTTTTGAAGTATAAATTTATGTTATTATTAATTTTCATAATGTTAGTATACTGGGAATCCCATTTAAGTATCTCCCACTTAAGTCGTTCGTAGAATTTGAGTCCTCGGTATTTCGGTGAAGCGGGGACCACGAAAAAGTAGGCAATAAATACCCTTAGCGCGTCAGTTGCGTCAGCTGTTAGCATGCATCGAAATCCAACTAAAATATTTCACACGGCCCTGAATATTCATGTTCGGAGCTAGCGAATGTTGTGTTCGGTTTAAGTGAAGGCCATTTAGGACCATGCCCAAAACCGCACTTAAATGGGATTCCCAGTGTATTCCTTATTTATTTTGCAAGCTTTGTTAGCTTTTTTCGGTCAGCGAGCTTTTTCGGAATACGACCTTCTTCTTGGCTCGCGAGACGGTTCGCGGCTCGACCTCGCCCGCACACAAAGAGCTCCACTCAGAAAAAAAGTTGGCTGATTTAACAAAAATGTGGTTGGATCAAACAAATAAATACATTGCTATATGTACAATCAAATATTTGGTTGATTCAACCAAATTTTTTTGTTAATAAAGTTTAGTTGATTATAATTAATATTTTGGTTGAGCCAACCAATCATTCTGGTTCATCCAACCAAACATTTTGGTTGATTCAACCAAATATGTTGGTTGATCCGAACAAATGTTTTGGTTGATCCGCATACATTTGTTTGGGGTTCTTTCATCACTTGTGGAATTAAGGTTAGATTGCCTGCATACGTGTGGACCCTGCGAACTAAAGGTTGTTTTATTTCTCATTTCACTCACTTTTTCCCCCAAATTCACGACACGACGCACGATGCGAAACTTTTTGGCGCGCAAACTGGCCACTGGCTTGGGCTGACGTCATCGGTTTCGGTATGTTTAGTGTAGTTAACTGAAGTATTTGGTTGAATCAACGAAATCATTTCGTTACTTCAACCAAATAATTTTCTAACAAATAATATATTTCGCTCAACACATTTATTTGTTGGAATCAACTAAACATGCTCAAATAAATAATTACTTTGAATTAAACAAATTAATTCCTTGTGTTTTTTAAAAATAACCAAAGGTTTATTTGCGCTGACCAAATTTTTTAGTTTCAACAAACGAAGTTGGTTGAACAAACTGTTTTGTTGAATCAACTCAATCTTTCCTCTGAGTGTCAGCTCGCGCGGGTCGAGTTTTTGCACACCCCTAATATTAGAATGACAATGAAAAATCTAAATATTTTGTTTTAACTCGGGCCACTCCTTCAAATGTTTACTTTAAGAAAATAAAAAATTAAATCAAGACATTTTTAATTATATAACCTCATAAATATTTTGTATGGAAAACATAAACAATACGTGTAAATGTATTTTCAAAGGAGATTGATTCCTGAGATTATACCTCTTGGAAAAAACGGCACCACTTATTTTATCGATAAACTTATGTTTAGAACTTGCTCAAGGCTTGAGAAAGAAAAAATTGAAGTTTAAACCAAATATAATTACTTTCTTTTTTAAAAGAAAAATTATGGGATAATTTTTTTCGATAAAATAAAATTCTACGAGGTGAGATTTTTAAAACATCTTGATTTACATACGATTTTTAGAGTTTCGTAGAAAACCCTTAAACAATCGGTAAAATGGATCTCCGTTCGTTACCTTGAGGAAAATATTCCTTAGGAGTGAGGACGTTTCTATACAAAAACATGAAAATGTAGGCCATTCGACATTAAAATGATTAAATTTGCCTCAAATTAGGCTCTGAACCAGCCTACAGGATTGGAAATTTTCCGGAAAAACGAAAGAAATTTGTAAATTCCAAGGGTCAACATTTCAAAAATTATTCAGTTTAACTCAAACACAACATAAGGGCATAGCGTTCGGGGTACTACATAATGTGGTCGAAGGATTTTGCAAAATTTTCAGATATTGTTACTCGTTATTGAAAATTGGAAGTTTAAAAATTGGACTATATTTCAACAATTATTGCCTCTGCTACACTGAGAGACCTTTTGTTAGAATAATTGAAAAAAATGAATTAGAATTTGGTATAAAATCGTACCAAAATAGGGAAAACCGAGGTTTTATTACACTTATTCGTATTTCAGTACCGAAGTTTAATATTATCATACGAGTATTTAAAACACGAAGACGACAAAGTAGTATTCTAAATACGAAATATTATGAATCTCCATTTCAAGAATTAACACTATGAAAAAGTGATATTCTTTTTACTGAGTTTTCGAAAAATAATTTGAATAAGAAAAATAGTGAATATCATAATCTCGAAAACGTATTTTAGAAATTGATATTGTCTATATGAAGTTGACAGAAACCTAAGACGCATAGCAAACTATGAAATCCTTATTGTTGATTTTTCATATAGTTTCGTTTGAGAATGCTCCTCGAGTGTTTCCGCCGTTTTCCGATCGAGCCCGATTGAGCAGAGCCGAATATGGAACGCATGGAACACCGGCCGCGGTCGGTCCAAATCCAATTCGGTTCAATTAGATTAATGCATGCAAATATTGTAAAATCCCATTATTATTATTATTTTTAAGAAATTACTTGAAACAAAAAATTAGCTGAACGAGAAAATTAATTATACCTTTATTTTATTTCTATTCTCTACTCCAATCCCTGTCCAGATTTTCAAAAATTGGAAAAAGAGCATTTAATGCGTTAATTTTCAAAATCACAAACTTCTTTTTTAAATATTCAACAATGTTTTATTACTACAATCTTTTAACTATCAGAAAATATATATTTTTTTTAATTAATATATAATATTGTACACATTATTTATATCTGACTCCTTAGTTCTGTCAAAAGATGCTTGGTAGTAATGAAACAGGCGCTTTTATCACATGTTTACCGAAAGGTTATGTTTCACAACATTCTAAATAAAAGTTAACTCTTTCTATTTTCAATTCATTCATTTACTATGGGATTCAAAACATGAGGAATTTTTTCTCTCGAAATTTATACACTAAGATAATAGGATTTAATTAAATGAGTGCAATTTATAAAATATTACATCTAAATACACTCAGGTTTATTATAATGAGTTACTGAGATATCAGATTGGATAATGTTATTCATGCAAGAATATTATCAGTTCCTTTCAAAAAAATGTATTTTATAAAAAATCAATTCAATCATTGAAAGTGATAAAATGTTTAACCTATCTATTAACCAAATTTTTGAAGCAACAAATCACTCGTGAAACAGGGCCCAGATATTTTTCATACTGCCCTGAATTGTCAAGCGACGCAGCTTTGCCGAGATTTTTGCCAAATATTCCATAATATAAGTTAGCCGTGGGGTTTAGTTGTTAGGAGTAAAATGCGTTAGTGCTTCGGGTAAGTTAGGTTCGAATCTCGCCGCAGCGATTCCGATTTTTCATAGCGATTAAGCGTGCGATTATGTATGTAGTGAATAAATTAAGTATATAATAATACAAATTATAATTGCACGCGTGTTTCCGTATATAATTGTATTTAGTTTGTGTATTTAGTTCCTCCTTCTGAAGGTTGAATCTTTTGGTGGAGGGAGTTATTTTTCAGATAGTCGTTTGAGATTCCCGTATGCTTTGTATGGCAACTTCAAAAGATGTTTTCACTCTTTCGAATAAATTGTATTACTATCGTTTTAATTTCGCTTGCCAACTTTGATATAGTGAATTTTAAATTCTCGCAAGTTTTATAAGAGTTAATGCAACATTCTTTCCATTTGTTCAAACAAAAATATTAATTCTGCCGGCTAAAAACCACTATATTAATTTTTGATACGCAAACCCTGTTTTC
This sequence comes from Andricus curvator, assembly GCA_932195095.1. Taxonomy (NCBI): domain Eukaryota; kingdom Metazoa; phylum Arthropoda; class Insecta; order Hymenoptera; family Cynipidae; genus Andricus; species Andricus curvator. The sequence goes on from CAKNYM010052826.1 coordinate 264,304, forward strand.
CCTATTTTGGAACGATATTATACTAAATTCTCATTCATTTTTATGATTTATTCTAACAAAAAGCCTCTCAGTGTACTATTGGTCGGACGAGAAAAATACTTCTATACAAATGTACGCAGAAAGCATTATAATTAAAGAAAATGAAAGTAGGTTACAAATTCAGCTATTTGGTAAAAAATTCCACTATTTTGTTATAATTTTAATTAGTTTTTTGAGAATTCAACTATTTTGCTAAAGTCATCTTTTTATCGAGAATTCAACTTTTTTGTTGAAAATTCGTCCTGTTGGGCGAAAAATTCGTCTGTTATGGTAGAAATGTCATCTTTCTTGGTTCAAAATGAAAATTTTTATTAAAAATTCAACTCTTGTTTTTGTAAATTCAATTGTCTTCTACAAAATTCGTCCTTTTGGCTAAAAAATTGAACTCTTTGGTCGAAAATGCAACTGTTTTTGGTGAAATTGTTACATTTTTAGTTTGAGAATTCGACCACTTGGTTGAAAATGTATCTTTTTTGTTTGAACATTCAATGTTTTGTTAAAAATTTAGTCATTTTGTTGAAACTTTAACTATTCTGTTGAAAATCACTTTATTTCCCCTTTAACCTGTTTCCCCTATTTTGAGAGTATTTTGGATTGTGAAGTCTCATATTTCAACATTTTTAATTAATCTTGATTCATTACTAAAGGTTATAGTTCACCAAACGGTTGAATTTTTATTCATAGTAACCTAAAATGTAGCAAAAAAAATTTGGTACACTTTCTTCTAAAAATTTGTATACGAAAAGCATAATAAGGAATATGAGAAGATGTAAGTTAATAAAATTAGGTAAATAAAATTAAGTAAATAAAAACGCAGCTGTAAATTCTTAGATGAAGGTGTTTAGCCTGGGGCTTCACTACCCGTGTTAACGCAAATTATTTACTCTTCCACAAAGAACATTATTCATAAATAAAAGTTTCAGAATTACTGAAGATTGAAATTTTTGAGGAGAAGAGTTTAACTTGGAAGCTCTACTTTGATTAATAGCACAAATTCTTTATTCTTCAGCAAAGAACATCACTTTCGAACAAAAGGTTATGAACATTGTTTGAGAAATGCTTGTAATCCTGATCTAAATAGGATACCTAAAGAAAACTACTTCAGCAAGAAAAAACGAAACAAACTATATTTTCTTTAAAATAACTTCAGAGTGAATGAGAACATTTTTTGTTTTTGAACTCCTAGGTACTTCTCTCCAGAATCAGAAGAGGAGATCAGAAACTCGGGAGCTTTATACATCGTAAAAATTCGGATTGAATTCACTCTCGTAGTGGAAAAATTTAACCAGGTCAATAAGGGATTAAATTTGAAATCTCCTCTTTCGATACTGAGAATAGAAGTCATTATAGTCTGAAGTAATCCTACTTGAGCTTTCAAAATCATCTAGAAAAACTTTGGTTGAGGTACCTTATCCTAATATTTCAATATTGCTCTCAAAAGTAAATCTTAAAAATTGTAAACATTCAAAAATGACAAATTTCATGGAATAAATAATTTAAATATTTGGACACATGTTAGTAACTTATAATTTATAATACTTAATTCAAAAAGTTATACACCTCGAATGATCTTCTGAATAACCTTCTCGCGAACCGGCTAATTACTTTTTAATTTAAATATTGATTTGGAAGAAATCTGCCTTATTAATGCCATAAAGATCATGCTTTTAAAATGGCCCTCCCCTTAGAATAGGTGAATTGGAGCGTTATAAAGTACCCATTTGTCTGTTCAAGCAAAAGACAAAAAGACATAAAAAGTATGGAGTGGAAGAAGAAGATAAAGGATCATAGAAAACCGTCGTAATTGCATCCTCTATACAAAAACTCAGTCAAAATTTCTCTGTGTGAATAAAAACGCTTTATAAGATTTGAATCAGATTAATTCATTTAATTTTTTTTTCAAATATATTGTTTTTTGCAGTTCAGTTGACCTCTAGCCAACAATATTCAAACAAATCGTCTAAAAATTGCAGGATAAATTGGCTAGATGAACCTCAAGTGCAACTTTTCAGGAAGTTTTTATTCATTGACTATTTCTAAAAATATTTCACTTTATATGCCCAAAATTAAATATTATAGCAGTTCAGTCGAAATATAGCCTACAATTTTCAACCAATTAGTCTACAAATTTCAGGATTAATTGACTAGATGAAGTTCTAGTGTCATTTTTCAAAAAATAGTAATTATTCATATTTTATTTCTACAAATATTTCACTATTTATATGAAAAATTCGATTTTGTATCAGTTTAGTCGACCTGCAGCTTACAATATTCAAACGAATCGTCTAAAAAATTTTGGATAAATTAACTAGATGAAGCTACAGTGTCATTTTCTAGAAAAATTGTATCCATTACCTATTTCAAGAGATATTTTACTTTTTATACACAAGATTCGATTTTTTTGCAGTTTATTCGAAAATAGACAAAACGTACACAATATGCATCTCCTATAAAATTAAAATTTTATTTCGTTTGAAATCCCATGAATCCATCAAATATTGTAAAATGCCGTGAAATTCCTTAAAATTTTGAAGATATCGTAAAAATTTCTTCAAATCTTTACAATCTTTTAAATATTCTAAAGTCTTATGAAATCATTTGAAATGCTATAATCCTAAAAAAATCTTTGAAATCCTTCAAATATTGCAAAATCCTTAGAAATATTTAAAAATCCTGTAATCCCGTAATCCTAAAATTCTCTAGTGCTCGAAGATCCTATAAATTCGCTTAGGTCTAGTAAAATTCCTACGAATTCCTTGAAATAATTTGAAATCCCGTAAACTGTCTTAAAATTCACAATATCTCTTGAAATTTCACCAAAAATTTGGAAAACTTATAAATCCTCTGAAATCGTTTGCAATCTAAAACTCGACACTAAAAACCTTGAAACCTTAAAATTGAAACCCTAATGTAAAATCCTTTGAAATCCATTGAAATTGTTTAAAATCTTTTGAAGTTTTGATTTTTGAGATGGCGGAGGTTATTTTGGACAATCTAGTGAAGAAGTTTAAAAAAATGTTTAAAGGCAAAATAGGAAAATAGTTGCATTAGCGAGCAATTTGAGAAAATAGTAGCACACGGAAAAAATTTATCCGTGAAGAAGTCACGAACTTGTAGCTAGGTCTCGGATACGAGATAAAAAAATGAAACATTAAATCCTTATTTCTATGAGAAATATATGGATAAATTTCGAAGTTTCTTACGAACAGTTCGAATTTCCTACGAACAGTTCCTGAAAATTTCAGACTGAAATAAAAAGAGGAAAAATTTTATTTGTGCGATTTAATTTTATATTAATTTATAAATTCGCAACTCAGAAGATTCGAACCCTCAAGACTGCTGACTCACCAGTTTGGCAGTTTCTAAACACATAAACCAGGAGTGCGTAAACACGCGCAGCCATCGAGGCCAAACAAAATAGGTATTATAAAACTTCTAGCCACTCATCCGACGAGCTCGAGGCACACATACGAGCGTACACACGCACCGCGCGTGTGTGCGTGGGCCACGTACAGGGAGACTAAGTTTCGAGTTCCTAGATTTGTCAGGCAAGCTCGTGAGTGCTCTGAGAATCTTTTCCCAATCACTCGTAATATTTTTGTAATTATTCACGTAAAAAAAAGTGATGAACCGTTTTAGAATTTTCACATCGAGTTCATCAATCTTTCTCAAAGTTCGTAGGTTATTTACGAAAATACATAAATATCCCATGAATTTTTCTCATATCCGAGACCTAGCTACTAGTTCGTGACTTTTTTACGGATAAATTTTTTCCGTGCATTAGTGTCATTTTTCAAAATAGTAGCAAAATAGTTGCATCGTTAAAAAAGAGTATCAATAGTGGCGTGAGTCCGAGGCTTGATGTTTATTCTTACCTGTAAAATAATTTTAATACTGAATCTGGTACATTTCATTCAAATGCGTATCGCTCTGCTGCAAATCGCTTTGATGTGATTAAAATTAAAAAAAAAAAACTCTCGCCAAGTTTTCATTTTTCCCCCTTTTAACACATTCTAAAAATTTCTGTAATAGATTAAATGAAAGAACAATTTTGTAATCAATTTGTCCATTTTTTTTCAGCATGCCTAATGAAAACGCATCAGTTTGTGGATGCGGAGTGGTGTTGGATCTTCCAAAATCTAGAAACGGAATGACGGCCATTTCAACACGGAATTTAACAATCCTGATCCCCAAGCCATCGAAAGGCTCAAAAGGTGAGGGAAAATCTTCAAAGAAACAAACTGAAGAAGGTGGGCGAGGACCGTCATCCAGGGCGTCGGATACCGGAAGTACTAGCTCTGTGGCCGAACAAACGAGACCCGCAAAGAACACACATAAACACGAAAAACGATTAAATCCGTCTCGAAGGACCAGAAGTGCAGAGAGAGTAGAATCACATTATACCTATATTGGTGAGTTTACTTTTCACTTTGTGAAAATTAAATTACTACAAAGGATGTTCATTTGGGCGAGGCGACATTTTTTTTCAAATTCGGAGGGAGTCCGAAAGTTGTAGTTTGGTACCCGGATAAAAAAAACAAACAATACAGATTTTTTGTTAAAACGGTAAGAAATAAGTTTTTTAATAAGTGAAAAGGGTTCTAAAAATTAGTATTGACAACTATAATTGTCCTACGAACACTATACAGCAATGAAAAACTCCCTGCACATCGTAAATTGCCATTAAAGTAGAAAAATTGAGAAAAATCATGTTTTTATTTGAATAGAAGATATCTTGCTCATTTATAACGATATTTTCATTGATGGTTTCTGATATTTAATACTTGCACCTGTAATTATCCTCCTAAAGCTAAGTAGCAATACAAAAATTCTTGTCTAATGTAAATTGTCATTAAATTTAAATAAATTACATAAAATCATGATTCTTAACTTTTTTAGACTGATTTTTGTACATATTTTAGTTTAATATATTTAAAAAAATATCTTTATATCATTGTATTTTTAATGAGCAGTCAGTGGATGTTACTGTTGTAAATTATTTCTACAACTGCTTGCATATATGGGGCATTATTTTTCAAGCAGTTTCACTAAAAAATCAAATTTCTCTGATCAAACTGAAACTTTGGCAAATTGTAGTCCTATTGTATGGTACAGTTTATGGGAAAAATATTTACCATTTTACAAAATATTTACCAAGAGTTAAAGATAGCCAAAGCAGGTAGTGTATCCACACAAAAGTGAAATATGTAACCCCCTCTCCCTCGCTAAATATTTGTACAAGTGAAAAATATTTTGTCCATAGGACTACAGTTTACCAATGTTTCATTCCAATCGAAGAACTTTGATTTTGTTAGTAAGATCACTTGAGAAATAATGCCTCACATATGTAAGTAGTAGTAGGATACATTTCTAAACGTTACATCTACTGATTGCAAATTAAAATTACAATGATTCAGAAATATGTTTTAATGATGTTAAACTAAAATATGTGCAGGAAGCAGTTCTAAACAGTGAAAAATCATGATTTTCAATCATTTATTCCAATTTAATGACGATTTACGATACTACGATAAGAAAAATATAATTTAATCAAGTATAAACATGATTTTTCTTCTTTTCTTCAAGTTCAATGACAAATTACGATGTATAAGGATTTTTATATTGCTGCATGGTCTTTGGAGGATAACTATAGTTGTAAATACTAGTTTTTAGAACCCTATTCATCCATTAGAAAATTTACTTCATGCCAAAATAACAAAAAAGTCATTATTATTGGTTATTCTGAGCTTTTTCGTGGATACGCGAACATAAAATATATTTCTTTTTATCTGGAACATTGTGTAGGAAATCCGGGTACCAATCTACAACGTTTGGAGCCTTTCTGATTAAAAAAAAAAAAATGTCGCTCCGTCCTAAATTGCTCAATGCTCATACTGTAAAACACACGTCTTTCCGTGTCCAAATGTCTTCCCGACATCCTTGGAAGATTGCAAATCTTCAAGGCGTCTAGAAGATGAATGGTACCATCAGCACATTAACTGCAATTTCAGAGCCATGCATTCATCACAGTAACGACGCTCAGAGAATCGTATAGTAAAACGAAATTAGATTGCAGCTTTGCATTCATTATGGACTAATCTGATTTTTAATTATTTTTTTATGTTAAGTGTCAATTTTAAAGAACAATGCAACCTTGTTAGAGAAAATAAATATTAATTAAGAAGTTTAAGAGATATAAAAAAGGGGTTTGAGAATATTAACGTGGATGGACACTTTTTAGCAAATTTCAGCAGAACGGTAAGGATTTTTAAATATTTCAATTTTTATAATTGTATAATTTACAAACTGCATAAAATTGAAAATAGATTCTTGGGGAATGTGTTCAAAAACTTAAAGTTAAAAAACAGAGAGTAACATTTACTGCTTTAATTTAAAAGTTATTTTTTTAAATACAAAAATAGAATTTTTAAACCTAAGTCACTATGGAGTCTCTGGCTCCAAAATGATGAAGACCCGTGTAATTAAACACTTCCATGTAATTCAAAGCAGGCACTATTGTACCTTAAAATTTTTTCTAAATTTCACGGAAGAGCACGTTTTTTCCTAAATTGGTCCCTTAACCTCAAGTCACTAAATTAATAACAACTCAACCTTTTGAAGAATTTTTAAAAGCCACGCATCAAAGAACAAAAATTGTTGACCCTTAATCTTCCAAGTTTTTCCAGAGCCAATTTCCTCACTTTCCAGTTTTTTCAATTTTTCTAGTATCTGTAGAAACCCAGCTAATTACTTTGAACAAATTTTTATTCAACTTCTGGAAATAAAGAAAGTAGTTTTATCAAAGTCAGCACACCAATAACTGTTTCAGTCAATTTTCCAATACTCTAAAAAACCTAGTCATAGGTCAAAGGGATTAAAGCAAATTTCAAGTATTATAAAACTTTCATTGGATTCGTTCAAACATAAAATTTGCTTTATGTTTGGTTTTTATTCCCGCAAGAGTAGCAAATTTCGATTCATTACCAAAAAATACGAAGAAAAGTATTTTTTTGTTGAAAACAGAACCGTTTTAATCCACCAAACATATCGTCTTTTTATGGGCCAAATAAAAATTGACTGGGTCGAATTCAAAACGTATACTGTGCAGTTGGGCACTTTAAACTTTTATTTGGCTCGAATAAACCAGGTTGGAAGGTTTTAAAGCTCACTCATCACGATTTGGCAGATTCGGGCTCGAGCGTAGTCGGAGGAGGTATACGTGAAAACGCTATTCCGGAAGCTCTCTACGCTACCATTGAGGACCCACCGAACGCCAGCGCGAACGGAAACGTCGGAAGTCAGCAAAATGCGCAGAATAGGCCACAGCCAGTATACGTCCTTCCTTCAATGACGTCACCTCCACCAACATACGACGTCGCGATTGCTAAATCGTGGCAGGTACGTGCAATGAATTAATTCATTATTCCAAACTGCCCATTTCTATCAACATTACAACTCATTCAATTTTATGATAATATAAGTGATTTCGCTGATTCAATATAACTATGCTTAATACTTTAAGCGATATGCGAGCAATTCTCCACAAACAGTTGGCTACCTTTTAAGTACCTGGCTTACCTTGAAAGGTTTCTGATTTAAAATTGATTCATTCTGAATGGAGGGACAGTGTGCCAAAAATCCCTTTTATTGAACAAAAATCACTCGACACTTTTAGTCAAAGCAACATTTTTAAAAATGTATTAATACATAAATTGGGCGGGGGGGGGGGGGTCGTAGCGCTGGACAGAAATCCTTATAATTTTGGTCGGGTATCCGTCCGTCCGTCCAGCGCACTTTTTTCCAAGAAGGGGAACTCACAACTCATAATTCGGAGCTCACAACTCACAAGGGGAAGGGAAGCAAGGGAAGTGGGTGGGAAATTAAGAGATGTAAGTATGAGAAATGAGGGCTAATGAGGAAGAGAAAGTATGGGAAATGCAGGGAGGAAGAGTAGGGGACGTGAGGGGAAATAAGGTTAGTGGAAATGTGGGGATAAGTAAGGAGAGGGGTAAGTATATGAGGAAGAAGTTGGGGAAGGGCGGGAAAGTAGGGGGAGTAGGGGAGGGAAATCACGGGACTGGGAGGTTTGAACGACTTATATACATCTTAATATAACTAATATAAATATAAAGTCTTCAATAAAACAGGGTTTACTAAATCAGTATAATAACTATACGTATTTTTTTATTATTATACCATCAAGCCATTTCCCTTTCGGGGTAGGCGTGACTTGCTCGGTGAGAAAAGGAGTAAAGTGAGGTAGGGGGTATAGATTTTTTAGATTGATCTAGAATTCTCGTGTTATTTATTTAAAGGACACGTTCGTTCCGCAACACTGCTCCGACCCAGGTTCCTGATCAATCTCTCTAGCGTTCACCCCAAGTGAAGAGCCTCACAAAATTGTTATGTGTGGTTCCCCCTTGGGCCCATTAGTATCCAAGATATTTGTTTCAGGCCTCATTTACTCTATTGTCACTCTGTTTACAAACTAATGGTCGCCACACTTTTCTGTCCTGGCATACTACTTTAGCTTCCTTCACGTCCATGCATTTTTTCATGCAAGCTCTCGTGTTACTATGGCTTCTTATGTCTCTTCGTAAATAATTTATAATATGTTAGAGTAAGAAAAAAATTTTATTTATAAAGTTCTAAACAATGTTATGCACAAGCGTCATTTTTTCGTGATTTGCAATAAATTACGATTAGTTAAAAACTGCTCCTTTCTTGCAATTCCTTACACATTTTTTGTGAAAAATACACAGTTTGACATTGTTTAAATAATTAGTCATAATTTTTTTGCAGAATAAACAGAACTTGTCTTTCAAATGACTCCTTGTTGTCATATATTGTACTCTGATAAAAAAATGAATCATTTTAACAATTATTATAAACGACTGGTCATGTTTACCATTCTACCATGAATAAACTTAATTGTTCATAAGAATTTGACTGAAAGTGTCTTTCCAGTGACTTTCTGCAATCCTATTTTTCAAATGAGTAATAACAGTTAACTATTTAAACAATTTCTGTAAATAAATGCACCTTTAGATCTTCTTTCCATGAAGTCTCATTTTTTAAGGAATCAACTCAAAATGTCTTGGCACTGACTCTTTGCTATCATATTTTCCAAAATGACAAAAACTTTTAATTATTCCAACAATGTTTATATTGAAATATTTTAATGAACAATAGTTAAGCATCTTTACCGTCATCAATGTAGCAGCTGTTAAAAAGGTTATTTAATTGATTTATTTTCCATGTTGTAGAGTTTTTTTAAATCATTTTTTTCTTTTCAATTTTTAAAAATAACTTTAAACGCAGAATTTGATCAGCTTCCCAACGACTTATTAAAAAAATTTCTCGCTTTTTTCTTGAATGAGTAATCACGTTTCAATGTCAGCAGTGATTTTTAATAGTACTCACGCTATTCGTAACGACAATTCCCGACGGTACTGTGATTATAAAAATTGTTTAAATAATTAACAGCTTCTGTAATTTTGGAAAATATGACAGCAAAGAGTCAATACTAGGACATGCTTGGTTGATATAGTGAAAAAATTACTCATATTCATAGAAAACAGATAAAAAATATATATATTTATAAAAATTATTCAAATTATTAAAATCTGCTGTCAGTTTGAAAAAAAGACACAGAAAAGTCATTGGTAAGACATTTTTAGTTGATTCCTTTAAAAAATTAGACTATTCGTGGAAAAAATTGCATTGTGTATTTATTCACAGAAATAGTTTAAATAATTAGCTGTTATTGTTGATTCAAAAAATATGACATCAAAAAGTCACTGGCAGGACATTTTTAATCGAATCCGTATAAACAGTTGAAGCTGCTCATGGAAGAATGGTATACATATGGCCATTTTTTTATAATAATTGTTTATATAAATCAAAAATGTTGTCAAATTTTGAAATATGATAACAATGAGTCATTGAAAAGACATTTTCAGATTATTCTGCGAACAAAATCGAGCCTATTCATTCTGAGATTGTCAAACTGCGTATTTGTTTACAAAGATTCTTTGAAGAATTTTAAACCAGCAGCTCTTTTTAACTAATAGTAAACGTAAATTAATTTATTTAAAAAAAAAGAAGAGTATAGATTGCTTTTAGCTTGGTAATATTCGAGACAAATTGGTTATTTTTGATTTCAATTGATATATGTTAACTGTATTATCAAACACTATTTGAACATTAGTATATTAAAAATACTCGTAAATGTTTACATATTTTCTCTTCAATTTCCATAAATTTCCGAATTTTTGTTTATATAAAATATCTGGTAAATTTCCATAAATTGACACATATTTTCCTAAAATGTTCGTAACTTCTCGAAAGTCTCTAGAAAAAACAATAATTTTTGGATGCAAAATAAAAAAAAATTCCTAGGTAACTTTTTTTTTGAAATTTTCAGGGAGAACTACTTTGGTTATTTTTAAGCTTTTTTACATTTCTTTATGGATTTGGAAATCTTATGAAACCTCTCACAAGAATCAAGAATAGAAGACTTGAATTTCACACTTAAAAATCTTAAAATGAATATCAAAATTTCCCATTCAGACTTTCTCAGCACATTTCTAGCCGAAACGGAATAGAGGAAAGCGATGCATGATGATTGGCGATGTGGATTCCGTCGCGGAGTTATAAAATCGTATTTAAATCGTTAAAATTCCCCAAAAACACCTTCAAATAGGGTAAGGAGGGGCAGCGCCGACCGGTGGGGCAAAGGTAACTTTGCTTATAACATCGCTATTATTTAACAATTTTCATTCTACTTTGCATTAAATAAATCTGTTTTATTATAGAGATAGCGTTACTTACTGATATCTTGAAAATTGACGTTGTAAAAGAAAAATTATGCAGAAAAGAGTTTTGACAACGAAAGAATGGAAGATTCGCTGGCAGAAATGTAAAGTTTTCGACGTTAATGGCAATACTTACAGTATGAAAATTTGACATTTTGACAGATAAAACAATATCACATTATGTCATTATAATAATTGAACGTAATACAAGTCTAAAGTGTATTTAATATCGTAAATAATTGAGGCCTCACCAGTGGGGCAAGCCCGACCAAAATAATAGTTTACACGTGCTTAGGTTATAAACGTATCATAAGTTTGGTCGATAAGTCATCGGTAATGTAGAACAGCCACTTATCTTCTGGGCTACATGCAAGAAACTCTATTATATATTATTATTTTCAATCCGTCGGTAGAGCGGGTGTTCTGTACTGGCACGGTAGAAACCTTTGCGCGTACTCCGTCTCTAGTTGAATGTCAACTAATAAGAGGTTATATCACAGCTATCACTATTTTTATTAAAAATAACTTATTCTTCTTGCTGAATATGTTTAAAGGTAATTTTTCCAATACATAAAATACCACAGACGCGGAACATCATGTTTTCCACTCTTCAGATGTTTTGATTTTCATAAAAAGCTGCGGTTGGCTTTGCCCTCCGGTGTGGGGCAAAGCCGACGAAATACAGCTTGTCAGAAATAATTCAATTATTAAATCTTTGTTTTATTCATATAATTGTTACTTATAGAATTATGATGTACAATAATGTAGGACTCGAAATGGGAAAAAAATGGACCAATTCCACATCTTATTAACTTTAAAAAAATCATTGACTGTTAACTGGTCGGCGCTGCCCCTCCTTACCCTATGTAAGAATATTTGTAAATATTTCAATATACTTGGGAATATTTGGGAATAACTTAGGATATTTCGGAATATGGAATATGAAAAATATCTGGGAATACATGTGAATATTGATGGAATATATGGAAATATTTTGAGTGTGTACGAAAAATATCGGAGTGGTCCACCCCTCGTTCTAAAGACTTCAATTCCAAAAATAAATTTAAAAAAAATTGTTTTTTCAAACAATAAAAGTATATTTTATACATAGAACTGATGAAATTATAAACTGGATTTGGCAATATAACGTGAAAAAGAAAAAGTAACTTGATTCAGTTGGATTCATTTTTAGAGGCGGCACTAAGTGAATTTTCGGAGAATCAAGATGCAAATTGACTGCAAAAGTTTTAATTCACGTTTTATTCAATTGATGTCGAAATTTCTCGGTTTTTCCATGTTTATGTATTTCTTAAAGCAGTTGATTACCATTATTTTAGAGAAGAAAAGTGTCACAAATATTCACTCGGATCAAAGTATTCTTTAATCCGTGCAAAAACCAATACATTTTCCAGCATGTATGAAATAACATTCTATGAGAGATTTGGCGAGGTTTATATGTAAATAAAGTGGAATGAAACTGGTTCGGTTCGAACATTCATTTGAAAAGATATACTCTGAGGTTGGTCTTTTTTCGATATTTAGTTCAGTATCGCATAAACGACTGGACGTTCAGAAATAAAATAGTGGTTGAAATATGATAGGCAAGATAGAGTCAGCAAAAAGCGTATACCATCAGCGTTTCCCGGATAAGTTTCAAATGCGTAACTTCGTAAAGAGGAAAGATCTATATTTATGTACATTATGCCATATATACTCGACGATGCATGATCGAGTTGTAAGAAATGCTCATTCGTAATAAGGTTTCGAAACGGCTGCTTAATTTACATACCATTAAACTATTCGCTTCTCCGCTCAATTCACATTTTTACCATCGCCAAGTCAAACATAAATTTCCCCAAATTACATTGCCAGGTCACCCAATTCGATTCACTTTATACAAAATTCCCAATTATTCATATAAAATTACTTAATTCGAAATAACAGCAAATTTTGATAAATAAATTATTATATTCAAAAGGCTCTATAGTCTATATATTAATGTTTATTGATATTCTCAATTTTCAAAACTTTCGGAATTTATGATTTTCCGAGAAGAGTTATTTCATCTCAAAGGGAGACTTTGCAGTATCCAGAAATGAGAAGCAGAAGAAATCGAATTTCATTTGAAAACTTTCGATAAGATAATTCTTTGAAAATATTTTTTTCTTATATAATTATCTTTGGCATATACACAGTAAACCCCAAGATATGAAACCGTTACATATCATTCTGATTATAAACTTTAGATCAAAATGATTCACGTTTCCGGAATTAAATAAAAATGAAATTTCTCACGAAAGTGATGAATTTTCAAAACAAAAAGACGGATTTTCAACAAAACAGTCAAATTTTCAACCAAGGAATAAGAAGTTTCAACAAAAAGTTAATTTTCAACCAAATGGGTAATTTTCAACTGAATGGTTAATTTTCAACCAAATATTTTAATTCAAACACAAAAAGACGAATTTTAAACAAAACAGTTGAATCTTCAACACAAAAGAATGAACTTTCAATCAAAAATAGTTAAATTATTTTAAAAAGAGATAACATTTCAACTAAAATGATCTACCTTCTACGAAAAAAAAAAGAATTTTCATCAAAAGAGTTCAACTTTCAACCAGGCAGTTGAATTTTCAACCGACAAGAATAATTTTCTACCAAGAAGACGAATTTTCAACAAAAAACATGACTTTTCAACTGAAAAAGATAAATTTTCAAACAAAAAGAATCAACATTCAATCAAAAATAGTCACATTTTCAACCAAAGAGATAAATTTCCAACTAAAATGATAAATCTTATACCAAAGAAAATTATTTTTCAGTAAGAGATTTCAACTTTCAACTAAGTAGTTGAATTGACAACCAGGGGAATAATTTTTTACCAAAAAGACGTCTTTTCAACAGAATACATAAATTTACAATCAAATAGTTGAATTTTCATATAAAAACGATAAATTTTTAACCAAATATGTAGTTGAATTTTTAACACAAAAAGATCATTTTCGACCAAATATGTATTTGAATTTTCAGTCAGAAAAATTAATTTTTAACAAAAAAAACAAACAAATTTTTAACACAATAGTTAAATTTTTAAGCATAGAGATGAATTTTTTGACTAGAATTATAAATTTCACAAAAAAAAACTAATTTTTAACGAATGAGTTCAATCTGCAAGCAATTAGTTGAATTTTCAACCGAGAAGAATAATTATAATTGTATACCAAAAAGCCGAATTTCCAAAAAAGACATGAATTTCCAACCTAATAGTTGAATTTTCACTGAAAAAGATACATTTTCAAACAAATAGTTGAGTTTTTAACTTAAAAAGATACATTTTCAACCAGAAAAGGAATAGTTAAGTTTGCAGTTAGAAAAATTAATTTTTAACGAAAAAAGAGAATTTTCAACAACAAAAAAAGAATTTTAACAACAACAAAACTTTCAACAAAGGCATTCAACTTGCAAGCAGGCTGTTGAATTTTTAAGCAAAAAAGATTTTAACTTTGAATCGAAAACGGATCAATTCAATCTAAAAAGACGAATATTTAACAAAATAGTTGAATGCTCAATAAAAAAAACATAAAAAATAATAAATAATATAATAATAAAAAACATAAAAAACACAAACAGTTGCACTTTTCATAAAAAAAAAAGATAAAATTTCTACAAAAAAAAATATTTCAGTCAAAAGAAAAATGTTTGAAAACCAAATTTCAAAGATTAATTCAAAAACACAAATGTTTTTTAAATAGAAAAAAAATTTAATGTTGCTACTCATGAAAGTTCATCTTGAGAATCGGATCATTCTGATGCATAATTCTTGGATCAAAAAAAAATCCGAAATCTGTATAAAAGCTATATAGTTCAATGTTCTTTGGTGGCGACCAGTTTAGGAGGAATGTGTGAAGTGAAATTTTTTTTCAATATTCTGGCGCATCAAAAAGCTCCTTTATTGAGCTAAAGTCCAAAAATGTTTTCAAAAATAAATGTATGGAGACGGTTTGCTGGATTTTATTGATTGATTCGATGTCTAGCCGGATAGCACAAAAGTTTCCCTGAACATTCCTGGAATATTTCAATTGAAGCTTTAGAAAATCCCGAAAAATGTTCTAGGAAGATTCGCGGAAGTAGGTAAATGTCCGCGTATCAAAGAAGATTCTCAATTATATTAATTCAATTAATTAAATCAATTAAATTTCTCACGAACTTTCGCCGAACCTTCATTGAGAACCTTCCTTTATACGCGGACATTGGCCTACTTTCGGGAAGGTCCCTAGTACATTTTTCGGAATTTTCCGAACCTTCAATTGGAATATTCCAGGAATGTTTTCGAAAACTCTGGTGTTTTCCGAGCAGAAGCGTTGCATATCATTTTAATCCAATTTTGGGATCAACGTGATCAACTGGCTGTTACTGTGTACCTGAAAATACCGCAAATAAAGTATATAATCAGAGTTATAAATATTTGAACTCAAGTACTTATTCTAGAAACAAAAACATCTGGTTAATAGAACTGTTTTCACTTGATCATAAACTAGAATACGCATTCATTGATTTGGCCGCAACCACGCGTCCGGAAACAGGAAAAGAAACTCTTATTCACACAGAAGTTGGTTAAAAGTCCATTACAGGACAGGAAATAAGTTTTTCCCAACTGTCAAATATTTTTTCGGGACATGTCCGCTTTTAGAAGATGATAAAGTAATCTTCACCGATGAAATCAGATATCTGCACTTTCCTGCTGAGTCGGTGATCCATCGAAGCGCTTCGCCTCGCCGCGCGAATCGACTTGGAACTGGAAACAATTCTATTTCCAGAGTAGTGACTTTAGTACTGAATTATTTCTCTCTCTACTCTCGTCGTGAATTCAATAAAACCTTTTCTGCAGTATCGACTGAAAATGAGACACGACATCAGTTTCCATCTGAACGTGCACATCACATCCACAGATTGGCCAGATGTCATACCAGTGTCTCTGAAAGTATTATTATTCTGCGAATAGACAGCTGACTACGAAAAAATCCCAAGCCGCCCAGAAGAGCGAAAATTAAATTTAAAAAAGTCAACTGAAATCCATAATCTACGTTATTAGGCATTTACGTAATACCCGTCACTTAATAGCGTATTTTTCCTCAGTTTTTCTTTTTCTGAGAGGGCTTTATATGCGTAATATATACGAAAACGTCAATACTGAATCCGGGAAGTCGCGCTGAGCTTTGACAAATAATTTAAATATTTACCTGCGAATTGATATACGATTCGATGGAAGATAAATTTAACGTAAATTCCTTTTAAGACTTTTACATCAAAATCTCTGGAGATTTTGCATTCAAAGAGCCGTTCAAAAACTATGTCCAAGTGCCAAGAGGGAAGGGGGGAAGTAACAGGTTTTGTGACGATTTGTGACGTAGACTGGGACGGATTAACGGAGAAGCTACCCCTTTTTTGTGGTTTTTTAGCCTAAATGTGAAGTGAATGAATAGAACCCGATAGAAAATCCAACTATTTTTGGTTGAAAGTTCATCTTTTTTAATTGAAAAGTCTACTATATTATATTCTTCGTTCAGAAGTAATCTCTTTTTATTACAAATTCTACTGTTTGGTTTGCGCTTGAGCAATTTGTTGGAAAATTTGTTTGTTCGTTGAAAATTAATTTTTGAAAATGAAATTTAACTTATCCATTTTTGGCTGAAAATTTGTCGTTTTTGGTTGGCAAATCCACTATTAATTTTTTCGTTGAGAATTCACCTTTTTTGGTTAAAAATTCAACTACATGGTTGAAAGTTCAACTACTTTGTTAAACTTTCATGTTATTGGTTATAGATTGAACTGGTTTGTTGAAAAAACGGTCGTTCTTTTTTTTCGAAATTAATTTTTTAAATTGAAAATTCAACGATTCTATTTTTTGGGGAAATTTTAATTGTTTTGTTGAAAAATCAACTATTTCGTTGAAGAGTCATCCTTTTTGGTCAAAAATTAAACTGCTTTGTTCAACATTCGTCCTTTGGGATTGAAAATTCAACTGTCTTCTAAAAAATTTTTCTTGTCTTGAAAATTCAACTATGTGGTTCAAAATGCATCTTTTTTTGTTAAAATTCAATCTTTTTTGTTTAAGAAGAATTTGTTTGAAAATTTAACCATGTGCTTGAAAATTTAAATTCTTTTTAAATTTAATTATTTTGTTGATAATTCAACTATCTTGTTAGAAGGTCATCTTTTTTCAAAACTTCAACTATTTTGTTGAAAATTCGTGTTTTCATATAGAAAATTCGGCCCACTAGATTAAAAACTCGTTTTTTGTGTTAAAAAAGTTCTTAGTTGAAAATTCATCTTTCTTGATTGAAAATTCAACTATCTTCTAAAAAATTCGTCTTTTTGACTTGAAGATTCAACTTTTTGTTTCAAAATACAACTTTTCGTGGATGAAGATTAATCTTTTTTATTTGGACACGTTTGGTCTAAAATTAAAATGTTTTTCTTATGTTTTTGAAAATTCATCTTTCTTGATTGAAAATTCAGCTGTCTTCTGAAAAATTCGTTTTTGTGACTTGAAGATTCAACTATTTGTTTAAAAATACAACTTTTTGTGGTTGAAGTTCAATCTTTTTTGCTTGGACACGTTTGATCTAAAATTAAATTGTTTTTTGGTGTCGTTGAAAATTTAACAATTTTGTTGAAAAATCATATTTTGTGGTTGAAAGTTCATCTTTTTTGCGTTTCAGGTCAACTGTTTTCTAAAGCATTAAGCTTTTTAACTCGAAAACAACTTTTAATTGTCATGTGCACAACAGCCAAACGTGTTCCTTTTTCTAACGAAAACAAAATATTTCAAAAAGTTCGCGCAATCCGAATTTTTGTCTCCAAATAATAATTAATAAAATAATTCTTTAAAATAGGTGAAGTAGTATTTATATGCTAAAGCCTGATTATTTCAATAGAAACCAGTTATTTTGTTTTGCTTCTAATAACTGTTTGTTTGAAAAATTTCATAATTACCATATTACGGGGATAATTAAATTTCACATCATTTAGAGACGATACGAATAGTATAGATATAATTGTGCAGTTTCTGACACATCTTTTTGGATATACTTGAATAAGCTTACCAATATTATACAAATATATACTAATATCATTCTAATATAAACTACAAATTTAACACATAACTCGTATATGTACTATATTTAAGCGTAAAAGAAACAATTCAAGCCACTTTTAAAATAAAAAAAATTCATTCGAATAATTATAAACATAAAACTTATGGAATTTCGAAGGGGAAAGTTTACAATTACAGAAATGAAAACGGCAACTGCCATTTGAACAATTCAGGATTTAAAAAATTCAAATTCTAGTAAACATTCTTTTGAAATTGTGAAAATTTTGAATCTGAAACAATTAAAATCAAACATTTCAAATTATAATGTTCAAAGTACAACGATTTGAAGATATTATGAAAAAAAAACTGGGAGTAAAAAAGCGTTGCAGATAAAAGTGCTCTAGCGGAGTCCGCCGGAAAAATCTTTGAGTCGCCACGGTGAGTTTACACCAGTCTCGGTTACGGTTACGGTTCAAAATGGAAAAGATTTCAATTATATGACTTTAAAATTGGATTGTTCCAGAAAAAAGTTTCGAAAAAGAAAATAATTTCAAATAGAAAACATTAAAAATGAAAATTTTTCACTCCGGAACGTTGAAACTTAAACGAATCCAAACTTCATTATAAAAATGAAACAACTTTTAGTCGCCAAACATGGTGATATTAAAACTTTGTATACTCAAACCCTTCAAAATTTCCATTTATTTAAATACATTTAAATCGTTTAAAAACTCAGGATTTTCAAATTGTTAATTATACTTTTCAAAATTCAACACATAAACATTCAGAAATTTAAAATAGAACCACTCAAAATTACAGAAATTATTCAAATAATGCGGTATCAATTTCAGATAGTTTCATTTTTATCTATTTTGATTTTTAACAACACAATTCTTAACTTTTCAATTTCAAATTTTTTTATATTTAATACTTACTTCAAAATTATTATTGATTCTTCAAGTTTTCAATTGAATATTTTTCAATTCTCAACGTTTTTTTTTATCTTCAACTAAAAATATGAAAATTTTAAGATATTACGTTGACAATTTTCAATTTATCAAAAGAGTACGAAACAAGATTGCATGATTCCAATGTTTGAAATTGAACAATTTAAAAATTTTCAATCCGAAATTCTTTTTTTAAGTTGAGTTTGAAATGTTGAATAATTTTGGAACATTTTCAAACAAACAAAAAATTAATTTTCAATGGTTGGTTCTAAAATATGGTCTATTTTAAGGCTTGAATTTAAGAAATTATTGTCTTTATTTTTCATTACACTGGGACTCCGGTTTACCGGAATCCGATATGCCGAATGAGAAGGTCCAAAGTGGCGAGAGAGAGGCGCTTTCAAGGTCGGCGCAGTTGCGCCATTTACGGTTTGGCACTATAAGAAGCCACAAACAAGAAGGAGAAGAAGGAGAAGAAGAACGGTTTGGAGAACCCCAATATACCGTGCAGGCCATTGAGGCCACCCCTGATAACCCCGGTAAACCGGAGTTCCAGTATATTTTCAATTTATTTTGCAGGGATTCAATTCATAATTGTTTTATTACAAATCCTTCACACTGAAAATTGTGCAACTATGCCATTTTTCAATGTAGGGGAGAGTGGGATATGGTGCCGGTGCGGGCACGGTAAAAATTACAAATAACGCTCGTATTTTTTTATTTTCATATTAGTTTTTCACATAAAATAGCTTTCTCTGTTTAGAAAAATAGCGATATGATGCAATTTCTGTTTTAAAATTCGCTTCAGAAGAGTAAGTATGAAAAAATAGTTTTGGCAGAAGCCGATGAAAAAGTCTTTGGCTGAAATTAAGCACTTACAGCATATTTTGAAAAACTCAAACCATTAAAAGTTAGGTTTTAATAGGTGAAGTATTTTATTAAACTTCTGGTATCATGATTTGTTTCTATATACGTTTTGAATATATATTGAAATTAATTAAATTTTGCGACGTCACATATGGGGCATGACGCCGCGCCGCAGCGCGACCGTGTATTTTAGCAAGGAGTAAGAGGTTATACTGCTTTTGCCACATACTTTGCTTTGATTAATAAGAAAACATTCGATAAGTGTTGAAAATGTCTGGAGTAATTTTTTGTCGTCACATTACACTTTCCGGAATTATTATATTATATAATTTTCATTGTACAATGTTCATATTGTTCAAATAAACGGTAGTAATGTGACGGTCACTGTACCCTAGGGTATGGGGTACGCTGGCTGAAATGCAACATCCATCAATAAATTAAATTTCAAATAATGACGCAATTAAAAATAGGTTTGGAGTAATAACATATGCTCCCCGGTAATGTAAGATTCACCTTAAAGAGTATATACATCAAAATCACATTTAAATCATAATTTATAGGGCATTTAAGTCAAAGCGCGGCACCATACCTCCCTCTCTCTAATAGTCTACGATTTCGAAGAATTTAAAAAACTAGACAATTTTGTACTGTTAAAATTGAAACCAAACAATTTAGAAGATTTCAATCTAGAATTATTAAATTAAAAAATGACTGAACATTCCAAACCAAATATTTTCAAATTGATAAGCTTTTGAAGCAAACCAGCTTTAGTTGCAAGGGCTCAAAGATTATATACTGTTTTAGAAATACGCATTCAAAACCATGATATTGAATAGAAATTATATACATTTTAAAGATGATAATTATATAAATATACCACCGAGGCTCTTGAATAATAAGTATCATATCCTGTAGTATCATGTGATATTCAAAGTGAGTGGATAGATTCTGTTTACTAAAAAATGTAATTTCTGTCAAAAAAGGGTCATTTTCAGCGTTCAAAAGTTGCAGAATTTTAATTATTGCGCACCTTCAAATTTTAATTATTCTAACAACTTCGAAAATGACATGCTTTTTAATTGTAAACTTTCAAAATTAATGAACTCAAAGCTAAAGCGTTGAAAATTGAAGCGATTTCTCAAGTAGGTGCTTGAAACTAATCATAAAAGTAATTAATTTTGAAATTGTGCATCAAGGTTTTTAAAATTCAACCATTTCAATCTAAAGTGCAAAATTAAAAATCTCAAAATCAACGATAAAGTATTCCAAGTAAGGAAAACGACTTTATGTTGCTTTAAGTAGGAAGACAAATTGACATAGTTAATTATAATAATTTCATTGCATTTTCAGGCAATAAGTTAAAATAGATTTTAATTCGAAACTACTAGCCAATTATATTGAAAGAGAAGAAGACAAATTTGTATCAAAAGAAACGGAAATATCTCATTAAGTTGTCCTTTCGCGTGTCAGCAATTACTCTTGAAAAAGCTGGTTGGTGACACAGAGATTAAAAGATCGTAGAATTATGGCGTTGTTATCGAGGACGATTAATGTCTTTGGATAATAGGTACATGGACCGCGTACGTGCTTCCCCTTCCAAGTTTCAATAAAGGTTCACCGATAAATTTTTAAGTGCAATAGGTATGTTCGTGAAATATCCAGACCATTGGCGTTCTTTAAACTTTATCGAAATGCCTGTCAAGACCCAGATTCTATGCGACCGAAAGCCTTTTTCCCACTTTTCCACTTTTCTCTACATTTACGCTTCGATGACTTTCTTCTTATTCGAATGAAATTTACGATCCGGTAAAGCCTGATTTTGAAATTCCTTTTTTTATACCCATTCCTTTCTCAAGCAATTAATCGAGAGAGCCTTCCTTTACTAATTAACTTTGCTCGAGTTGTCCCACTGTAAGAACTTTTCCGAAACTATATCTCTCGCCCTGCTGCGCAAGATTTTCTCGTTGACATTTTTCCACGTGTCATAGTTTTACTTTTGATTCGTTTTGACTATCCAAGTTTTGAAGTTGAATAAATTTACCGTAATCAAAAGTCAACTGCAAATTAATTAAAGCACTCGAAGCGGAACTCTTTTGAATTTATAACTTTTAAAATTGAAGCCTAAAAAAATTTCAATTTAGAAATTTTTAATTCAAACATTCAATAATTTAGACGTACGCGTATAAAATAAAAGCTGTCAATACTTTTCAATTGAACAATTTTAAACTAAATGCCGTTTAACTGCAAAATGAAAATCCACGCTATCATTTTCAATTATCCAACTTGAAGAATGAATTAATAAATTTGTAAAAATTCCAAATTATATTTCACTTAAAAAAAATTTTTAATAGAACAATTGACATTGTAACGTTCAGAGTTTAAATTTAGCACATTGAAGTTTTAACGATTCAAGGTTGCTTTGAAAAATTTAGTTTAAATTGTTTATTTTTGAATATTTTATTTATAATTGCCATTTCAAATGAACAGTCAAATATTTGTAAGTATTCAAAAATTGTTCTTTTTTTTAACTGAAAAATTTGAAATTCATTGCGTTAAAAATGGAATATTTTAGACTGAAACAATATTTTAATCTGATTTGAAATTGAATAAAAGCGTTTAATTATGAATATATAGTGTGGATTACATAATTAAACTATGATTATCAAAAAAAAATATTTCCAAAAAATGAAAATTTTCGACATTTCAAATTACCGACAAAAATAAAACTACTGAAAGTATTAAATATCGAAATTGAAATATTCCAAAAGTGAAAGTTATCAAAACTAGAGAAATTTAGAAATTAAAAGTTTTCGAAATGATAAAATTAACGAAATATTTTATAACACGAAATTCCAAATTCTCTTAAATTTCGTAAGGGGTTTTCTATTTCAATCTGAACGTATATAAAATGAAATATTATTCAACAGATACAAAATATTAAACATGATTCTTTTTTGGGGAATTTGAATTTTCTGTACTTTACTGAATTCGAGAATTTGAAATTTCGGAATTTTGAAAATTCAGGTTTTAAAATTTCAGTTTATACAATTTCCGCAATTAATTAATTTCAGTAATTTAAAATTTTTTAAGTTTTCTAGTTTCCTAAACTTTCACTTTCGAAATATTTAAATTTCGTTAATAAACTTTGGCAGACGTTTTATTTTTTTCGGTGATTTGAAATTTTGGAAATTTTTATTTTTCGGAATTTTTTTTTCGGTATTATTCAACATTTGGTTTTTTAATTTTTCGCTTTCAATCGGACGTTAACATTTGTTTATCTAAAACGTCTTTCGAATTAGAACAGTTCAATTTTTAACGTTCAAATCTGTTAGTTGTTTCATTTTTGACAGGTTGAGAATCGTCTTGTAAAATCAATTATTGTTTAAATTTAAATATTCGAACTACAGGTTAGTTTTTAAATAATAAATTATTTTATATTTACAGTTGATAAACTTGAAAGTTTTTTTCAAAACATTTTCGATTTTGAACGCTTTTAATTTTTAATTGTTTAAATCGTCAAAACTGCATTTTAAACTTCTTTGAATTGAAAATATACGCTTTAAAATAAAGACCTGAAATGGAGAATTTTTTAACTAATAGATTTTAGAATTACTCATTGTCAACTGAATGTATACCATTAAGCCATTTCCCTTTCAGGGTAGGCGTGACACTACCCGATTCGGGTAATGTTTCTAGGTGGATAGTTTTCTTGTAGTTATAAATAACTACAAGTTTGGGCTCACCACACCCATAATATGCCAACAGCACATAGTATTCTCGAATGGTCACCCATCCAAGTACTAACCGCGCCCAACGCTGCTTAACTTCAGTGATCTGACGAGAACTGGTTTTTTCAGCGTGGCATGGCCGTTGGCCATGATTTCATAATTTGAAAAATTAACTATTAAATTTAACATTTAGAAAAATTTAAATCGAAATTTTGAAAAATTGCATCCCAGGCAGAAGAATCACACATAGTCGGAAATACCCATAATTTTTATTTGTTTTATACATTTTTTGTATTAAAGAAATGAAAATTATATATAATGTTTCTAAATATACATAAATCTTCCGCCTGGGATTGTATCATGTGATATAAAATTTGTGATATTTCAAGTGATTAGATAGATTTCTCTTCAAGGAATTTGTAAAATTCACCGTTAAAAAATAAATTCACTGTCATTTCCCGGTTCCCAGGTCCAGCGGCTACCCTCACTATGCAGGAATGGAAAAATCAATTGAATTACGCAAATAAAAAGAATTTGATAAAATTAAATTAAAATTGTTTTTACTTTTATTTTTTCTAAAATAATTGTTAGGAGAAACCCCAGACAGTGGCTGTAGTTTCTCTGAAGCGTAAGAAAAAAGTGCTTTCGTAATAAAGGAAACTGAAAGCAACATTTTCATGAATATTCTCAATGATAATCAGTGATATGATACATTTTTTTTTTTAATTTCGCTTTTCCACAGTTCATCAGGTAAAATCGAGGACTATATTCTCTGATTTTATCTAATGTTATCTGATTTTTTATTAAAGGGCTTAAATAAAAGAAAGTTGAAGATAGTCTCAAATAAAAGTAAAAGTTTTCAATTTGTAAAGCAAATGAAAGTTAAGTAGTTTTGACATATTTAGTAACTTCACTGCTCGTTAAGTTTTTATATATCAAAGATTCTAAAAGCTTACATAACACATACAGCTGAGTTTAATGGAATTCTGAGGTATTCTTAAAAGTTAAAATGGTTTGAAAAGGATTCTATTAACTCGAACGATTTTAGTAGAGTGAAGTGTTCATTCTGAAAGTAGAGCCGTAAAATAAAGTTAAATCACTGCTTAAAAGGTTCCCACTTTTTCGAAGGTCAGAAGCACTGGAGTGCACTTTAACAACCACTAGAATTATCGAAACTAATAACTTGAAACTGAAGATATACAAAGATTTAATGATTTGATTCCAAATGAACACACGTAGATATTTATAGACACAGGATTCTAATATTATTATTGCTAATTCGAGAAAATATAGTTTTATAGGTTTCTCATTTTATTAAATTTCCATATCCATATGTGAAATTGTTTAGAAGACGTATTATCTGACATTGCTATACACGAATAACGAATTCATTGAACAGAAAAAACAAAGGGTAAAAAGTGATTCAGTGGAAAATGTTGGGAGTAATCATGGCATGCAAGAAAATGAAGTTTGATTAGAGTAAAATGAAAAATTAGTTATCTTTCATTGTACCCTTGTTGATCGTTTTTTTGTATGCCGATATTATCCCTAAAATTTTGACCTGAATGACGTTTTACCCTTTATTTTTCCTGTATGATGTTGAAAGTGATAATTACTTTTTATTTCCGAAACATCTCAATTTTCGTTGCATCATGAAGGCAAAAAAAAGTTTGACTTCATTACAGTTTCTTTTGGTTAAACTTTGATTAGAGCCCGTTTTCACACTTAGAGCTAGATTTAAACCTATTTTGTGTATTCAAAAACACCCTAGGTCTTTTCTTTGACTTCAAAGAAGACCACTTTTTCTTGCAACAAACTCAAAAATCTTTTTTTCTCTAACATTAGGTAATAAATAATCCCAACAATTAACAATTTAAACAATTATTTTGAACTATATACTGTAAAAGGTAATTTGTTCGTAAAATTGTTTTCATTGAAACTCAATATGCTATTAAAGAAACTACGTATCAACGAAATTTTCTCTTTCAACAAGATCGCGCGATTGAGTGCTTTACGCTGAGTTAAAAAAATTGGCTTATTAAAGATGGGTTTTCTGGATATAACGGAATCGATATTAGTATCTGGTTCCTTCTGAGAAAAAATGATATTGTCTGTAAAAGTATACTCGTAAATCATCTGCTGGAAAGAGACCTTTCATTTGAGTTTGTGACTGAAAAGTTATTATATTTTTAAGAAATTTGTAACAGCACACAAAAAATGGACAGTTGAAAAAATATACTGAAAAATTTAATAAAAAAAAACTAAAATATATTTGTGAAAAGTAATTTTTTTTGTAGAAAAAGCCAACTGTAGTCCTAATTCATGTCTTTATACGCCAAAATGAATCCTACCGTGCCCGACCTCAATTCGGGTGATTTTAAGAAAGCAAACCTTATTAGCTCATGCCGCATTGACTGATCCTTCACATTTCTCTGGAAGATGTCGTGCATCCTCTTATCGAGGAGCTTTTCGCCGAAGTTTTGCTATTGTGCTTTCTTGATCCGGGCCTTTAGGAACAAGTACTCGAGATGGATAATGTTTGATGAATTTTTCGCACCCCTGATATTGAGGTCAAGAACAATTGTCAAGATAAAGCAGCTTTCTCCACTGCTTTGTACCCAAACGCTCCTTTTTTCACTGATTCGTGTTTCCTGACCATTTTAAAAAGAGGGCCTTGTCCATTTGCAAATATATGTGCTGTAACCAGAATGATCCTGTTGTAAAGACATTCAAAATTCAGTATTCCGCGAGCACCTTGACAACGTGATATGTAAAGTCGCGGAACAGACGTCCTAAGGTGCATGCTTTCGTTCATATGCATAACCTTTTGTGACCCGATGTCGAGGGCTCTAAGCTCACCCTTCGTCCATGAAACCACTCCAAACGCAAACATTACTACCGGGAAGGCAAGCATGTTCGTTGAAAATCATTGTTTCTTGCTGATAGTTCAGAATACCGTGCGATCTTCGGCATGGTTGATCACGCCTTGGCTTGGGGATTTTTCTTTCGGGACCATCCCTGGACCAATGTCCGCGACTGCTCATTTAATTTTTTTAGTTATCTTCAACAGTAATCCTGGGTACATTATTCCAGTATCCGCAACCCCAGGACGCGTCCGGTAGCCTAGTCAAAGGATTTTCGTCTATTTGACGCTAGGAGAAGTCTAGAGCGAAAGAAGAGGTGTGTCAGAGAAAATGAACAGACTTTCTCATACTCATCTCGACTCTTCCAAGACCCTCCAGTTACAGTCGACCACCCGCCCAAACGAGAGGAGATCAAGGCATTTTGGAGAGAAGACTACAAAGTCCAGCATTCACTGAATGAAGTCACAAAGAACATAAATAGCTTCAAGGAGCTGTGTAGTGCCCTCACATAACACCTGCGAAGGAATTCCCTCTATCACCACCGGGGAGATGTTGAAAAAGTGTTAAGAGGCATGAAGAACTATTCCCCTCTGGGACAAGATGGTCTCAAGAGCTTCTGGTGGAAGGAGTTTCCTTCAACCCACCTGCATCTGGCCTGAATTTTCATCTCATATCTAAAGTCAGAAGAGTCTATTCCGGAGTGAGTGGTGGAAGGACGCACAGTTCTCCTCACGAAGATGGGCAAATTTTCTGACCCTAAGAATTACAGGCCAATAACTCGTCTGAGCACGCTGTATAAGAACTTTACAGCTAACCTAAATTATAGTATTGTTCGAAAAATCGGACCTGTAGCTGTTTGGCGAGAGATGTACGAACAACGGGGCTCAAAGAAAGGCGTAGCAGGATGTCGGGAGAACCTGCTCATCGATAGATGTGTCTGCAAAGACGCAGCATCCTACCAGCGCTGCCTATCGATGGCGTGAATTGACTACCAGAAAGCTTTTGATTCAAACTCCCAGAGACTTATCATTTGTCTGTTGGAAAGGTTGGAGGTTCATCCACACGTCGTGAGATGCATAGAGGGATTGGTGCCGCTTGGGAAACCAGATGTACCATCTCTTCTGGAAAACATGGTGTCAACCTTGTACTTCGCAATTCCTAAGGGAGATCTAGCTGTATAGATTTTTGAGGAGTACACTCGATGAGATTGGAATGGAGTTTGGGTTGGAAAAATGCGTTAAGATTAATGTAAAGCAGAGAAAACTTAATAGCATCCCCAAATACCCTGAGCTCATCAATAGAAGCGCTATACGATACCGTGGCGCGACATGCTTGCTTTATAGCACATATAGTCGCAAATGGACAAGAGCCTCTTCTTAAAATGGTCAGGAAACACGATGAACTGGGCTAAGAAGCGTTTCTGTACAAAAGCAGCGGAGAAGGCTGATGAAACACTTGGCCTTGACTTCGATATCAGGGGTGAGCAAAATACATCAAACATTATCCAACTCGAGTACTCACTCCTGAAAGCTTGAATCATAAGAGCACAGGAGAAAATCTTCCGCGAGCACCTCTTCGACAAGAGGATGCACGGCATCTTTCACAGAAATGATAAGGATTAGTCGATGTCGTATGAGCTAACGTTTGCTTTCCTTAAATCACCCGGATTGACTTCAGGCATGGAGGGTTTCATTTTGGCGTGTCTAGATGGATTGATTTCTACTTTAGCATACCGTCACCACATTTTGAGCCAAGACATTCCCGATGATAGCTGCAGAGCGTGTCATGCTCACTCCGAGCATCTAGGACACATACTATCTAGTTGTCCATCTCATGCGGGAACGACCTAAATCCAAAGGCACAATGCGGCACTAAGAGTGCTTTATTACCATCTCTGTCACTCTTATGCCATTAGCCCTAATACCGTTCCACCAAATTCTCCGAGGGAAATAGTGTCAATTATCGAAAATTAGAAGCGCCATATACACTGGAACTATATATTCTCGAAAATTGTTTCTGTCACGCACTCGAGGCTTGACATATTTCTCTTTTTGACTTCGAGAAACGAACTATGTTCGTCATCGGATTTTCGGCAACAACCGACAAGAACATCACAGACAAGGAGAATAAAAAGAAAAAGAGGTATAAGGTACAAGACCTTATAAGGGAGTTGCGATGGGTATACCCGGAATATTCTGTTAGTGTCTACGATATTCTAAGACACTGGCAGGAAAAATGCAGAAGGCGGTCGTCCTTGGGTCGCGCTATGTCCTCAGGGTGTACAAGACTTTTGCCGGATGGTCGTATTAAGTCCATCGCAGACTGTAACCACCTCCCGTGTGGAAAAATGTCCTGACAATCTAGTTACAGGTCTGGCCCACGTCTTGATTTATCTAGACTGATCTGGCCCATGTCTGACGCTAGTCTGGCCCAGGTCTGAACTTATATAGACCGTCTAGTCTGGAAGGTCTGATCTTTCCCAGGACTGGCGCTGATCAGCCAGCCAAGAACAAACAAAGTTCTAAGTTCGATCAGACTTTTTTTCTCATCACGTTCACAGTCTAGTCGAGTCCAGATTTGGCTCTGGTCAGCGAGCCAAGAACTAAAAAAGTACTAAGTTCGATCAAAAAATTTTTTGTTGACATATTTCAAAAAATTTACAAAGTGTTTAAAAGGACTTTTTTCCTTATCCCATAACTAGCGACTGACCAGCCCAAACCTAGCGGCTGACCAGCCCATACCTAGCGGCTGACCAGACGATCTGGCCTGGGGCTAGCCAGAAAAAACGTTACACTTTTGACCAGGCCCATGCCAGACCGCTTGGTCAGCGTCAAGACTGGACCCCAGACGGTCTGGTCTAGGCCAGGGCAGCGCCCGAACATTTTTCCATACGGGCTATATCACTTACAAGAGGCGTGGTTACATCTGAAAAGTTGCCGCGATTTCGCCGGGAGCGGGTGCAATTTTGTAGAATGGCACCCGCTCCCGATGAAATCCCGCGGCTGTGCCTATAGCAAACTTTTAACTATATGTATATATATAGTTTGAAAAAAAGTTAAACAACCACCGCAGGGTCCCACTAAGAGCAACTGCCATCCGACAAAATGTCAATAGCCCCCAGTAGCACCGCGGTAAATCACACCTATGGCCACGTCTCACAACCGTGAGATGGGTGGTCATAGGCAACGACAAAATCACAACGACAGGCCGGCGAAACCCTCGTGTGTCTTGAGGACACGAAGCGACCCAAGGATGACAGCTTTCTCCATCCATCTCGCAAGTGCCTTGGCATATTTTTGGCACGCGGGTATTGCTTTAAGGTTACGAACCAGTGATAATTTCGCACCTCCGAGAGCACCTATCACAAGGACAATTACTTGTACCGAATATTTTGGGTACAGTCGTTGTAGCTCTCTTTTAAGGTCTTGATACCTCTCCTCTTTTTCTTTCTCCTTTGCAGTGATGTTGTATTCGGACGGAGCCGAGAATCCGATCACGAATATAGTTCGTTTCTCGAAGTCTTGGAGAACAATGTCAGGCCTCGAGTGCGCAACGGAGACTGCTGCCTGAAAATCGTAGTTCCAGAAAATTTGGCACTTCTCGTTTCGGACAATCGACTCTATCTCTTTTGGAGCATTCGGCAGGGCAGGGTCGCGGCCAACACCGTAAGAGCGACAAAGATGGTAATAAAGCACTCTTAGGGCCGCATTATGTCTATAGATATACGTCGTTCCCGCGTGGGTCGGACACCCTGATAGTATGTGTTCTAGGTACTCAGCGTGTGCATGACACGCTCTGCACCTATCACTGGGAACTTCTTGACATAAAATGCGCTCACGGTATGCTAAGGTGGAAATGACAC
>CAKNYM010052826.1:310813-331960 GCA_932195095.1 Andricus curvator
TTTTTGAAACCATACTCAGGTCTGATTTAAAAACTTGTGGACAATAGGGGTGCATCAGAAGGGTTGTCGAAAGTGATGCCAATAGTCATAAAAGCAATTAAAAATTTGTTGGGGACTCTGATACTTTGAAAATTGTCATTTTTGACATCTATCTGGAAATTATCTTTGAAACTATCCCTTTGTCTAATTTGAAATTACCTGGAAAATAGAGGCACGTCAGGAGGGTTGTTTTTGAACTTTTAGAACATTATTGATCGTAAAGGGGAGGTACGTATGACTCAGGGGTAGTTTTTGGGACACGTATTATATGTCATCGGAGAGCAAAAAAATCTCCGCTAACAGTTTTTACCGAATATTATTATTGTTGATGCGTTTTATATAAGTATATGTAAGTTCTGCTACATAAATTAACGTTTCAAGTGTTAAGTAATTAATTTAGAGTTCTAAATAATCTTTACCTTGTTTGAGGTTGTTTGTACACTTTTAGAACATTTTTGTTCACGAGGGGTCAGTATGTATGACTTAGGGGTATTTTTTCAGGATACGTATTATATATTTTCGGAGACCAAAAAAAAGAAAAAAAATATGGCGTTTCCCATTTTTCATTTTGCCTTAGTGGACGGAACTTTTATCTTTCTTGGTTACAAGATCAATTGACTTTTGAATTATTCGTCTTCTTGACTTAAAACTTTAACTGTTCTGAGTTGAAGTTTAATCTTTTTTGTTTTAAAATTATATCATTTGGCTGAACATTCGAAACATTAGTTGAAAATGTATTTTTTGATTGAAAAATCAACTTTTTGGTTGAATATTCACATTTCTTGGTTGGAAATTAACTTTTTTTTTGAAAATTTATCTTTTCGGGCTTAAAAGTTAAATGCGTTCTAAAAAATTAGAATTTTTAGTTAGAACACTCAAATATTTTTTTCAATCTTTCTCTTTTCAAGTTGAAAATTAATCCTTTTTGGTTCAAAATTCCACTATTTTGTTCAAAATGGAATAAGCTTTGACTTAAAATTTTAGGAATTTTATACCTATACATTAATGTTATTTAAAGAAATTTATTCCCCTATTTTTTTTAAATCACTCCATATTTTTAATTCTGTTCAAAATTTATATAATAAGGCAATTAGTACTGTATAATGATTATCACAAATGCTTGAAAGTCAACCGGAAAACATCTAATTTTGTACCAGGAAACCCGGGAAATAGCCTGGATTTTTTTTTAAGTTTGAGTGACCACCCTGCTACTAAATCTTCACTATTGTAAGACGAAGACTAAAAAGTGAAGTTCTTTTCTAACGTTACTGAGAAAGGTGAGAGTTCCGGCAAGCATAAATTTCCATTCCGAAAGAGCAGCTAATAATTCGAAGCACTTTTCGCGAAGGCTACAGAAAATGAGTAAAACGGCTATCGGGGGTAAAAAGAGCGAAGGAGTGAAATTACGACCGGATAAAAATGTCGGTGGTGAACGAGAGGAAAGCTAGAACGTGCAGAATAGTGAATCGGGGGCCAGGTAACTTTTCAACTTCACCCATTAAATGCAACTCGAGGTGGACGTAACGCGGACAAAATTTATGTTTCATTTCCTCCGGGATTATTGTACGCCTCGAGCTGAATTCGAGCCCACGGTGTCGTTCCCGGCTTACTTCACGAATCCTTTAGTGGCTGTTTCCATTCATGAAGCGGCCCGCTTAATTTGAATAACGGTAATATTTTCCCAAGGCACCGGAAATTCCCCAGAATTTTCCATCTACGTGCTTTTCCTGCTGACTAAAGACAGTCTTGTTTTCAAGACTTTTTATATTTTCATCAGCAAAGTAAGATTTAGGAAAGATTTTCCATTTTGAAAAATGGAATAAAAAAAAGTCTAAGGAGTAAACAACTTTTTTTGTATCTTCTTCGCTGAGTCATAATTTGTTATTAATTATATATTCAACATATTTTAAAGATATTTTTGAAGACATAGACACTTGAAAAAAAAAGTTTTTTATTTTCCGCGCACAGTTTATTAGCTAAAAACGAAAACAAAAAATATATTTAATGAGAAAATAAGTACTTTTTTTTTAAATTTGAACAGGAAAAAACTTATAGCTGACTTGGCGATATTTATCTTTCATCTGGCCGCAAATATCGCTGGAAACAAACCAACGATATTTGCAAAATCCTTAAATCAAGGATTTGCAGCAGAATTGCTTTAAATCGTTAAAACAAAGATATTTGATTTAAAAATTTTAGGAAGTATGAATACAGGGTTAATTATTTTGGAATAATTTTGGCGAGTTTTATTAAAAGTTGCAATTAATTTTACAGTAGACTTTATAATCATAAAGGTAATAAAGGCTCAACCGAAATGAAAAAAGTGGAATTAATATTAGAACTCGTTTTCTCAACCGAAACTATGAGCGTTTCTGACCGGATCTAAGTAACCTTAAAAATATGACTTCTTAGCAATATACTTGAATTTGCACAAATTGTTGAATTTTAACCCAAATACTTAAATTGGCTACTCACAAAGATACATTTTGAACCGAATAGTCCAATTTTCAAACAAAAAAATTAAACTTCAACCAAAAAAAGTTGAATTTTCAACTAAAGAGATGAATTTTAAATTAAAATTATGAATTTAAAAAAAAAATGATTTTTTAACCAAATGGTTTGACCTTCAACCAATCAGTTTAATTTTTAATCAAAAAATACGATTTTTCAACAAAAATAGTTGAATCCTCAACCAAAGAAGATCTTTTAAACAAACAGTTCCATTTTTAGCCAAAAAAATATTTAAGTTCCAATAAAACAGTTGAGCTTTTGGACTAAAAATACGAATTATCAAAGAAATAGTTTTTCGAACAAAAAAGACAAATTTTCAACAAAATGGTTGAATTTTCATCTAAGAAGGATAACTTGTTAAACGAAATTGTTCAATTTTCAACCAAATAATAGGCTTTTTAACTAAAAATATAATCAGAGTGGTCATAAAACTTCATTTTTGAAATTCCCTAATTTTTCCCTGACCAAATTTTCATTTTCCCTTCACCATTAATATGCAAAGACGAGAATCTTAATATTGTAAAATTTTTAACGTAGAATCTTTTATAGAAGGAATAACACAATTTTAATAAATAATTTTAAAATATCAAATTTATTATCCTTGATAGAGTTATTCAGAGTGCCCCTTATAGAAACTCACTGAGCTTTGCAAGATTTTCATCAGAATCCCTGATCAATCTATTGGCCCTTTTATACATATATAATTTTTAAAAAAGGTTTAAACAACCACCGCAGGGTTCCACTGAGAGCAACTGCCATCTAAAAAATGACACCGGCTCCCAGTAGAACCGCGGTAAATAACACTATGGCCACGTCTATGACACAATGAAATCACAACGACAGGCAGCCTAAACCCTCGTGTGTCTTGAGGACACGAAACGACCCAAGGATGACAGCTTTCTGCATCCATCTCGCAAGTGCGTTGGCATATTTTTGGCACGCGGATATGGCTTTAAGGTTACGAACCAGAGATAGTTTCGCACCTCCGAGAGCATCTATCATAAGGACAATTACTTATACCGAATATTTTGGGTACAGTCGTTGCAGCTCGGACGGAGCCGAGAATTCGATCACGAATATAGTTCGTTTCTCGAAGTCTTGGAGAACGATGTCAGGCCTCGAGTGTGCAACGAAGACTGCTGTCCGAAAATCGTAGTTCCAGAAAATTTGGCACTTCTCGTTTTGGACAATTGACTCTATCTCCCTTGGAGCGTTCGGCAGGGCAGAGTCGCGGCCAACACCGTGAGAGCGACAAAGATGGTAATAAAGCATTCTTAGGGCCGCGTTATGTCTATAGATATGCGTAGTTCCTGCGTGGGTCGGACACCCCGATAGTATGTGTTCTAGGTATTCAGCGTGTGCATGACACGCTCTGCACCTATTACTGGGAACTTCTTGACATAAAATGCGGTCACGGTATGCTAAGATGGAAATGACAACATCCTGGTATGCGAAAATAAAACCCTCTGTACCTGCATTAAGCCCTGATGATCTGAGTCAAGAAAAAGTTTGCTCCTTTGACAAGGACTGTTTTTCTATATTTCCGTGAAAGTTTCCGTGCATTTTCTTGTCGAGTAGCTGTTGGTGAAATTTTTCAAACTCAGCTTTCTTCACTTCGGCTTTTAGATGTGAAGCATCTAGATGGAGTATTGCACTTTCCTCACTTCTGATTTTAAAATTCAGGCCAAGTATCTCGGCCGCTTGCTCCGCGCCTTTGTAAAGGAACGCTCCTTCGCCAATCATCTCGTGGTTCCTGACCATTTTTAGGAGAGGATCTGCCATTCGCAACGATGTAAGCTGCACCTAGAACAGTTCGGTTATGAAGACAATGGAGATTCAGAAGTCCGCGTCCGCCTTGATGGCGTAAAATGTATAATCGCGGAACTGACGAATTGATATGCAAGCTTTTATGCATATGCATGATCTTACGTGTGGTGATATCAAGGGCCTTAAGCTCGTTCTTCATCCATTGAACCACCCCAAACGAGTAGAGTAGAACCGGGACGGCAAGCATGTTAGTCGCAGATACTTTGTTCAAAGCCGACAGATTGGAAGACCACATCTGTCGAATAAGATGCTTATATCTGCTTCGGAGAGACTCCTTCACTGATGTTGCGTCCTGAATGCGGCTTTGAGGCATGCCCAGGTATGTAGAGGTCTCCCTAGTATTAAGATATCTAATAACACTTATATCCACAAGCTCAGTTTCCTTGGGAACGCCAGTAATCTTTCCTTTCTTCACATTAATTTTGGCACACTTGTCCGAACCAAAGTCCATCCCAATCTCTTCTGTATACTTCTTAACGATACTTATAGCAGTTTGAAGTTTTCTTTTACCAGAGGCATATATCTTCACGTCATCCATATAAAATACATGAGTGACCTTATGCTCGCGCTGATTAGTGTCGCCACAGAGGTTTCGTAGTAGGAGAGATATAGGGGAAAGTGTGATGCAAAAAAGCAAAGGGCTCATGGTATCACCTTGAAAGACGCCCCTCTGGACGGTGACGTTGTTCGTTGCCACACGATAATTTCTAGATGAGATAGTAAATCTAGTTTTCCAAAGAGGCATCAATCTCTCTATGCATCTCACTATATGTGGATGCACTTTCAAGCTTTCCAACAGACAGATGATAAGTCTACGAGAGGTTAAATCGAAAGTTTTCCAGTAGTCAATCCAAGCCATTGACAGGACGCGCTGATGGTCTGCAGCGTCTTTACAGACACACCTGTCAATTTTCAGGTTCTCTCGACAGCCTGCTACACCTTTTTTTGAGCAACGTTGTTCGTACATCTCTCGCCAGACAGGCTCAATTCGTCGAACAATTCTGTTGTTTAGGACAGCAGTGAAGATCTTATACAGTGTGTTCTAACAAGTTATTGGCCTGTCATTCTCTGGGTTGGACAAGTTGCCTTTTTTCGGCAGGAGTATAGTGGGTCCTAACACCAGCCACTGCGGAATGGGCGTCTCCGACTTTAAATATGAGGTGAATATGCGGGTCAAATGTTGGTGTGTAAAAGTAAACTTCTTCCACCAGAAGTTCTTGATACAATCTGGTCCAGCAGCGGAAAATTTCTTCGTGCCTCTAAGTACTTTTTTCACCTCTTTGGCAGTGATTGATGGACATTCCTCCTCAGATTTTATGAGGTTGCCGCAAAACTCCTCGAAGCGGATGATATTGTCAATATCTTCTTTCAACTTTAGTGTTTTCGGGATCTTGTATACCTCTCTCCAAAAAGTCTCTGCCTCCTTGGGGTTGGGTGGATTTTTTACAGAAACAGGGAGATCGCTGACGAGGCGCGATGGATCAGCGACAAATTGTTGATTCTCCCTGATCCATCTCTCCCTCTTTTGTATTGAACTGAACCATAATCTTCTACAGAATATGAGTTTTAGGTTATAAAAATTAGTTTAGGCCATTAAACCCATTTCCGAAATTGGCACTTCCGCCCGTATGCAGTGTGGCCCTGCATTCGTTTGAAAATTCGAAAACTTTCTCCTGGATTATTCCTTATTCTACACTAATTTTGATGTACTTCAATCTTTTAGTCCTAAATTTGAATTATTTTCAAACATGTAAGTACAACATGGACACCTCAAAATCAAGGACTGTCAAATAAACTGTAATTTTTTTCCTTTTTTAGGATTCAAATTCGGAATTTTTGTTATTTATAGGAAGAATTGATTTTCTTCGACTCAAAAATAGGATAAAGTGAATCAAATTAAGAAAATATGTCATTTTAGGGGAATCCAAACAAATAATGTAGAGGATAAGTAGGCACCAGGCTGTGAGGCCTGAAATTAATTTAATTTTAGAAACTATTTGCTTTAGAAAATTTCCTAGATAACTTGAAATGGCGCTCTGTGTGAATTTAATCATTTAGTCCCTCACTCGACAAGCTTGTTCAATTTTCATTCATTTATCATGTTTAATAAATCCACACGGGGTGGGAATTAATCTTTGGGAAATTATTACATGTCAGGAAGGCATGTGTCTCTATAAGCCACAGTTTTAGTCTCTGATCGTTCGAATTCCTGCGTTGTTACCACTAATTTCTGCAAGTACCGACAATTCAGCAACGGTTGATTATAAAATTTCTCAAGTACTTTAAATCGGGGCTAACCAGGACATATTGGGAAAACCGGGTCACTCATTATTTTATATTGAATTTTTTTTCTTTCTTTCTGAATAAAAATCCAAAAGATTTTTTATTGTTTTCTCTGAAATGGATGTCAAACTTTATTTTAGAGGATGTTCGCTCCAGTTTCATGTATAAATTTTGATGAAAATAATATAAATATAAGGTTGTAATTTTCCGTGTTTTGGTTAAGTCGAGTAAAAAACACTTGCTAAACTTTAATTGCATATATTTTGGAATATTTATGTCACCAATCATATTTTACATCGTTTTAAGAAAATTATTTTAAATGTTAAACTCCATACTGAGGGTTAAAGACGGACAGACTGTGGACTGCAATAACTAGTTGCCTTGTTAGACGGGATGTAAAACATGTATTTTCTGAATTTAAAATGCATTGTGCAACGTTTCGAAAGCTACGCTTTATAATTTAGGGTGAAAAATTTTCTTGGCTTATTTTTGAATGTTACTATGTATAGAAAACAAACACGTACGCCATGCACGCGGTTATCGTTTTTTCTGTCTCACGTGATTTTTTAAATGAATCAAAATAATTACCAAATTTTTTTTTTTTTTTGAATAATATCTATTACATCTATAAAATCGTAGAAAAAAGCAAGCACAATATTTTTGATAAATGGTGAAAATTGATATCTTAACTTCAGAATTCATACATAATATTTTTATACAATGTATAGAAAATGAAATCCTTGCTTTTCACTCCAAAATACCAATTTTTTTTAAATAATCGACTTCCAGTGAAAAAAGTTAACCTACCCTATCATTGTATAAATTTTGTAAATAATCTTTGAAGCTTAATGTTTTTGGTTCAAAATAAACTAAAATTGTTTCAAAATTGTTAATATTCTTTGAAATCTATACCCATTTCCTGTGAAAAACGTGAACATAAATTAAACTACTTTCCTTTTGAAATGCAATGATTTTTTTTATTAAAAGTACCAATTTCCGGTGCGAAACGACGCAAAAAATAAAAAATTGCAAGTTTAATGACTGAAAGATAATCTAAATAATAATGATAATCCGAAAAATCTTTTTTTTTCATTAAAAATACCAACTTTCAAGATAAAACCAATATAACATAATAACATAAGAAAAAATTGTTTCAAATTGTAAACCTTCTATGAAAATTATTTTTGTTAAAAATAACCAATTTCCAGTGTGAAACGGCAACATAACATAAAATTGTTAAAAAGTTGTGAATCTTCATTAGAATGTTTTAATAATAATTTTTTCATTGAAAACGCCAATCTACCGACCAAAAACACTAACATAATCGAAAACTGTTCAAAGATTTTATAAATCTTGTTCAATTTATAATGATTTTTGTTTCAGAATACCAATTTTTGATCTGATATTATTTTTGATTAAAAAGAAACACTTCAGGTGAAACACACAAACATAACCTAATATTGTTGAAAAATTGTGAATATTCTCTCAAATTTAATACACTTTTATCAAAAATATCAATAATTTCCGACAAAAAACTATAACATAACAGAAAATTCTTCAGAAATCTAATGATTTTTGTTTAAAATAACCATTTCCCTATGAAAAACATTAATAGGATCTGAAAAAGGTTAAACAATTGAATATCTTGTTCAGTCTTTGGTTTGAAACGCTAAAGTAACTTAAAATTGTATACAAATTATGAACCTTTAATTAATTAAAAAGCATAAATGTTTCGTAATTCGCATAAGGTTTCCAATTATGTTTGTTATTAAAAGTGATTATTCGTGGATTTAATTTTCAAAATACCGCCAAACGAAATAATTTCAGACATGTAGGGTAAATTCGGACGCCTCTCAATTCCCTAAATTGATAGGATTAATTACTCAAAACTGTTCCAAGAATCAGGAATCAGTTGAAGCCTTAACTGGTTCTAGATTCTGGGTAAAAATACCCACCTTAAGTAATTCAAACTATCAATTTAGGAATGTCCGAATTTACCCCACATGCCCTAAATTACCCCGTTTGATGGTATCAAATTAAGGATATGAAACTACAAGTAATGAAAATTCAATCAGTTTTTTTTAACAACATGACTGCGAGATTTCCGAGATATATCCTTACACCACTTTTTTTAGATGGAATAGGATTTTAGAAATTTGATTTTATCTTACCTATTTCTTTTCTGCTTATTTCTCACTCTTCTTCCCTAAATTCAAAACTATCAAATTTTGTTAAAGTAACATGAAAACGCTTATATTCTCGTTTGATTTGTGAACTAATTCGCATGGTATTTGCTTATATGAGAAGACCAAATCTTCTTGGCATGACGACAAAGGAACTCATGGGTAACAGAAACAGATCCCTTACGGATATCTCTGGCAACGAATGGCAGAAAACAAAATTGAATAGAATATACTACGCGAGCACACATCCAAATAGTTTGCATAGAAATTCGCGTGCACACGTAGGCAAATATTATTACGAGAACATCAGCGTTTCACATTTTATGCAGAGCTTCCATTTTTCCAGCAATGTAACAAAATCAGTGACCTGGAAGCACTTTTTACACCAACAAGAAAGAAAGTAGTTACTACTATGTGTATGGTGTATCAGCAATGCGGAATTTATCGATTTTCGGCTGTTGATCTTGAAATTGGTGCAATGTGAACTTTGCTTCCTTTTATGAAAATACACAAAAATAATTTTAAACTTAACATGATTTCAACAAATTTTAAGCGAGATATAAATTTTTGAAGTTTCCGAAAAAAAAATTTAGAAGCTATTTAAGATTTTTGAAAGGTTTCAAGAGAATAAAACAATTTTCTTAAAATTTCTGGGAAAATATTTTATGACTTTCTATTTTAAGATAATATTTAAAAAGACTTTAAAACATTCCGAAAGATTTCCAAAATTACCAACAAGGAATCTGGAATATTTTAAGGCAATTTTTCAAAATTTTAGGAAAAAATAGAAGTTTAAAAGATATTTCGAAATTTGAGAAAAATCATATAAAATTTAGAAAATTGTAAACAACTTAAAACAAATTGTAGATTTTTGAAGATTTCGAAATGAAATTTTAGAGTTTTTTAAAGATTTTTAAAGGTTTCAAGATACTAAAAAAAATTCTTAAGATTTTTGGGAATATTAAAAGTGATTCTTCATTTAAAAAGTTGATTTTAAGAGAATATACAAAAAGATTATAAAAAAAAAACAAAAGGTATCCAAAATTGTCAAAAACTAATACGGAAGATTTTAAGACAATTTTAGGAATAATTTGAGTCAGTTTAAAAGTTATTTAGGAATCTTAGAAGTTCTGAAAAGACTAAAAATATTTTAAAACTTTGAAAGATTTCCGAAAATTTGTAAAATATTTTCAAATTTTGTCAACGCGTCGACAATTTCTTAGAAATTGTCTAGATACTTTTTCGACATATCTGAAATCTTCGATAATCTTGTTGAATTTTCTCGAGAAACCTAGAACATATATATTCATATATACGTCACCTTGAAGCAAATGAAAAAAGAAAATTTTAAATAAATATTTATTTGAAATTTCTATTTTGTATTAAAAATTATTTTTTCATTCAAATTATAATTAGCAAAAAAAAATTTTCTGATATTTTTATAATATTATATTATATGTTATATATATATATATATAACATATAATATATATAATATATAATATATAATAATATATATAATATTATAATATAATACTTTTTGGTTGAAAATTCGTCTTTTTGCTTTAATAATTCATCTCTTTTGGTAGAAATTTCATATTTTTAAATTAAAATTGCAACTGTTTGGTTTAAAATAAAATTTTTTTTTGGTTGCGGATCCAACTATTTTGTTGAAAATTCTTCTTTATGGATGAATTAAACTCTTTTTGACTAATAATTATATTTTTTTAGATTCAATATCAAATATTGTATTTTTCTGTTGAAAATCCATCTGCTTGGTTATAAGTTAAACAGCTTTGATGAAAATTCACATGTTTCCTTAAAAAATTTATCATTTTAGTTCAAAATTCGTCTTTTTAATAAAAATATTGATCTTCTAGGTAGAAAATTCATGTATTTGGTTCGAAAATTAACTTTTTTATTTGAAAATTCAACTGTTTGGTTGAAGATTAACTTTTTCGTTGAAATTTTAATTTGACATTGAAATGTTCAAAAACATTTCTTAATTTTCTTAAGAATCTGAGGAAAATTATATTTATATAACCACAAAAACAAATAAACCTAAAAGATAAATATTCAATCGAAATTGTTATTTTATATTATAAATTATTTCCCCCCTCTAATCGAAAAACTATACACGCGCCCGATTGATTCCAGTTGATTCAATATTACACAATTTTAAAATACACCGCAGTTAATTCTTTTCATATACATTTATTTTTACAAAAAGTCATGGCGCAAGAACAAAGCAAGAACAAAAAATTCTCCGCTCCCTAGAAATTCTATCAATTACCTGAAAAAAAGTAATATAAATCCGTTGGTTACAAAAAATATTAAATCAGTTTTTTTTTCAAAGCTTATTTCCAATCCGCAAAGTGCAACTGGACATCTTTGATGTTCTGATATTTCCTTTCAACAGTTATCAAATCAATCTAATCTAATCGAATGAGTTTCTCATAGTTCGTAACGCTTCTCGAATCCCACGAATCTTATCTTTGAAATCGAATCGATACTGTACGATAGCAATTGGCTCTTTTTGTCAGAAGCTATTTCGTTCTTCGTTCACTCTACAATGCACACGTATCCTTTGACATTTGACAAAATCTCCTTCAAAAGATTGAAGAATCGAAAAATTAGTTTATCTTCTTTAATAGCAATCGAAGGTCAATGTAACACCATACACGTCTCACTACTAACTTTCAGTCAAAATGCAATCATTTTCTTCTTAGACTGATCGAATTTTTTATAATAGGTATCCTATTAACATTTCAACATTCTACTTATATTCTAATTCCCGTGTTTGACCAAATATATCTCCTTTAAAACTGACAAAAAAATTTAAGCAAAAAAAACTTAAAATACAAAAAATAAGTAATCTTACAATTTATTGTACGTGCTTCGTAAGTAAAGTTAACAAGGAGCTAAGTGGAGAATGAACAGAAAGCTTAACTAAATCCCAGGAAATAGCGACAGTTTCGAAGTATTTTCAACTTTCAAAGACCACCAAACACCGCAAATACGAACAATCCACTTTAGATTCGCTAATTCACGTATTAGCCTTTTAGTGCTGAATGTTCAGTGTACATGTTAGTTCAAACAAAACTCTTTATTCAATATGTAGATAAAATGTGAGCTAATAATTCGTTTTCAAAAATCATCATTATTCTGATTATTATTATTATCAGAGCCTTAAGAAATAATTTTAAAAACCCTGAAATTTTTTCATTTTTAGGGCAAATATGAACATTCTTTTAGTTTCAAAATGGCAGAAGAGAATGCGCAATGCACATCTATATTTTTTCGCTTTGTTAAGACTAAAAAATATCAGGTTTCAAGAACTAGGTTGCAAGTTTCTGTAGCTGCATCCCTTTTTACGGCGAGTAATGAATTGAATACACTTTTTTGTTTATCAATATTTTCTTTTAAAAAGAATATTCGATGAAAAAGTGAAAAAATTCATCAACGTTTTTGACTTACGAAAAGGGTTTTAGGACAGCAGCGTTGAAGTGTGTCATCCGTTACTTATGGAAAAATAATACTATATGAAAAATTTTCCTCCCGTCAAACAATCCTTTTTTGAAATAGAATATTGAAAGGCAAAGTGAAAAACTTTTTAATATAATGGTTCTGACGTATGAAGAGAATTTTTAACGTTACTATCTAATATTTATTTGTTTTTATAAAGTTTTTAATTCGACTTTTCATTTATAAAATCAAAAATAATCGTAAACTCTCGTCCCAAATTTTAATCGAGAAAGTGAGAAATTACCCCCGAGCGCATGCAAAAAGTAATACATATGACGTATTATATACATGACGACGTTTTAACATAATAGATATAAGATTTTCCACAAAATAATAATATTTTTAACATAATAGTTTAATTTTTAATCATATAGTTAAATTTTCGACCTACATAGATGAATTTTCAAACAAACAGTTGAATTTTCAAGAACAAGA
Organism: Andricus curvator; assembly: GCA_932195095.1. Lineage (NCBI taxonomy): Eukaryota > Metazoa > Arthropoda > Insecta > Hymenoptera > Cynipidae > Andricus > Andricus curvator. The sequence goes on from CAKNYM010052826.1 coordinate 323,617, forward strand.
CTTAAGTATCAACCAAACAGTTGCATTTACAACCAAATAGTTGAACTTTTAATTAAAAGGGACGAATTTTCGATCCAAAAGGACAAATATTCCACAAACTAGTTCAATTTTCAACAAAGTAATTAATTTTTCAACCAAATAATTTAATTTTATACTAAAAACTATCAATTTTCGACGAAAAATGGAAGAGTTAAATTTGCATTTTGAGAAAATTTGTATTTTTAACTAAATAGTTACATTTTGTAACCAATGTAATGGACAAAAAAAGGCGAATTCTAAATAAAAAATTAAATTAAATCCAGCTAAGAAATGATTTTCAACCAAAAAAGCGAATTTTCATCAAAATAGTTAAATTTTCAACCAAATAGTAGAATTTTTAACCAAAAGAGTCAAATTCTGAACCAAAAATACAATAGTAGAGTTTTTAACTAAAAAGAATTAATTTTCCACGAAAAGTAGTTGGATTTTCTTATTGTATTCTATTAATACAGTTCAGATTCAAGCAAAAAAAACGAGAAAAGGGAGAAATTTCTTGTAAACAGGGAAAAAAGAGGAATTATTTTAAAAAGTGCTGAAGAGGGAAATAGGGGAAACGTCCCCCTGGTAGCGTGGCGTAGTTTTTGAATGATCAACTATAACGAGAAGAAGTGTCTTTATTGTTCACTCGCGATAAAATTATTTATTTCATAGAAATTAGGAAAAAATAAAGTTTCTAGTTGGGATCGACGTGAGAAATAATGGTCCATAACTTATCTAATTACATCCAGTTGCCTGGACACTTAATCTAGACCGAAAGGAATAAATTAATGACCGAGCTGAGTTTCGATCGAGCCAGGATCCCTTGGAAATTGAATTTTCCAAGGTACTCTGCTTATTTTGTTTCCAACCACGTAGCAAAGCAAAGCCACCGGGGTCACATTTGCCTGGTAATTCCGGTTTATTTAACGAACGAACGAACGGAAGCTAGGATTCTCATATTCTCATTTGCATGGGGTGTTTTTGTGATTGCAGTCAGGTCTGCCGCCGTCGTACGAGGAATATCTTTGTCACAAATATGCGATGATATCCCGTTCACATACACCCCCTCCACCTTGGTCTGATTCAACGGCGGGAATCCAGCAGGCGCGCAGGGAGCTGTTGGCTAGCCAACCAGAGCTTAGGGAATACCTGGCGCAACTAACTCTGGCGCAAGGGAACCAGGATCAGGGCTCTCACCAATACCAGGTCCTGCGGGATTCAGCGAGTCTCGCCAACCAACAAGCGCTCAGGAAGCAAGCGGTCAGGACGCAAAGAGCAAGAGCTATGCCTCCCAGGTGAGTGGCAGATAAAAGGGAAGTTGCCTCCGATCCGTCTAATGAATTCATCCTACCCTCCCAGACCCTTCTGACATGATATTACTCTATTACTATATTTCCCTACAATCTTACTATATTACTAAGCCCGAGAGGGAATTCACTCGTCAAAAAACTGTGTGGAGTAATCTCTATTCATACGCATTATTACGCGTTATTTCGCCATTATTACTCGGATATACAGGGTGTCCTAGCAATGTGCCGTTGAAAGTTTCATTTTGAAACTTTCACTTTGAAAGTTTCAAAATGCGAAATTTATGATCAATGAAATTTAAACGAAACTTATGAAACTTATATACATTATTTTCATTTAATATGAATTTTATTTGATTGTCTGGTTACATATATAATTATATACGTGCATAAATATATTGATATATTACATATTTAAGTAAACAAATCTACCTAAAACATTGCAGACAAGTCGAAGCCAAAGAATAAGTTTCTTGATCTCAAAAAACTGATTTATTTATTTTTAGGATGTAAATAATTCACATGAATATATATATATATATATATATATATATAATGCTTGAATTGAATAATGATAATAAATTTATTTCCCACTTATTTTTTCCCATTTTTAATTTAGATTAGTTTATTAACGGCTAACGCCTTGATACATTTTTTTAGTACAGGCAACTGTGATTACAAGAAACTGCACTTAGAAAATAACAATAAAATGATGTATAAAATATAAATAAGTTCTATGTACCAAATTTATAAAATGTGTTGAATTGAATTATTATCAATCATGATCAAAATTTCAAACTTTGGCGCTTTTATTGGTATCTCAGGTATCTATATTTTAGGTTATGTTAGTTCTGCTTCTGTTTTCTGACTCAGTTTATTTGATGTTAAAACAATTTTGAAATTTAAAGAGAAAGTAAAGTGCAGTTCTGATAATTAAAAAACCCATTTTAAATGTAAATTAGGCATTTTTCATCTATAATTATTATAAATATAGCTAAAAATGCTAAAGTTTCAAAAGTTTCACTGAGTTTGAAACTTTTCATTGAAACTTTCAGTTGAAAGTTTCAAAAAGTATAAATTTCTGAAACGGCACATTGCTAGGGTGTCCACGCTGCGGCTTACCGAAAATTATGCAACCCGTCTTACACGCCAATGCTATTATAATGGCCGTGCCTGGCGGGTTGCATACTTTTTGGTAAGCCCCTGCGTGGACGCCCTATATATTACAGTGCTATAGGAGAGCATCGTAGTAATAGAATTCACTAAAACAGTGGAATAGGTCAATATCAGGGGGGAAAACCGTTGAAATTTAATTTTTTATAATTATAATTGAACAAGAAATTTTAAGCTTAGCATCAGTTGAAGTAAACTTTAAACCACGACTAAACTCAAATCACTAATCATGAATTAGAGTAAACTTTCAAAGTGTTTATGTGGCTAACAATCATTATTGTTACAAACAATAAATGGTTCTCGAAATAGTTAAAATAGTTAAAATTCAACTCAAGATTAAATTACTTAAACTAAATGAATGAAATTAACATTTCTTAGTGAACAAAATTCAGACATAATAATTTTTGGTTAATTAATTTTTTTATGAATGTTGAAATTTTATGAGGTCATTTTTCGCTGTAAGTACATAAAACGTCAAATAATTACACTAAATTCCGATACAGCATTTAATAATTTATAATAACTTTCGTAGCTACCTTTTTTATATTTATGGCACGTTCACCAATGCCAATATCAGGGCGGTATTAAATAAAGGCGATAAAAAAGCTGTTACTTTCCACGTGATGATGTGGAATTTGTGAATTTTTTAACAACTTGTTCATCAAAATTATAACTTTGATATAATATGTACATCAAATATTAATATTGGCAAGCTTTCAAGAGGCTTTAATGAGAAAAATAATTTTTTCCATGAAGAAATAGTAGATTACGTGGCAAGGGGTGAAACCTTACAAACGCCAACTCGCACGTTGGCTGTACTCGGGGGTAGTGATGGGATATCGATATCGAAATATCGAAAATATCGATATTCAGAGTCCGATATATCGATATTTCATATCGATATTTAGAAACCCATATATCAAAGTCAATATCGATATTTTGTCATAATTTCGATATCGATATCCCATCACTATTATGTTACTTGACAGAATGTGCTTTTTAGTTGAAAAGTGAGTGAAAACCCAAACAAAAACTAAATACAAGAAATCGTAAGTAGAAATATTTTTCATTCATTATTTACCTTTGTATACTTTCTAATCTGTATAATGCAAATATTTCTAAATAACATAAGTCTCGGGACAGAGTTAAAAAATCATCTTTTGGGTTGAAATATTTTGCTGAAAATTCATTTTTCTAAAAATTCATCATTTTAGTTGAAAATTCATCTCTTTACTTGAAAATGTAACTATTTTGTTGAGAATTCTTTTTTTTTCGTCAAAAAATAATTTTTTTTATCTAATATTGCAACTATTCCATGTTTGGTTATTAATTTATATTTTTTATTAACAATTGACCTTTTCTGGTTGAAAATTCATGTATTTTGTTAAAAATTCGCATTTTTTTGGTTGAGAATTAATTTTTTTAACTAACAATGTAAATATTCCATTTTTGGTCGAAAATTAATCTTCTTGGTTGAAGATTCATCCTTTTAGATTAAAAAAGCATCTATTTGGTTCTAAATTAATCTGGTTCTGTTGAAAATTAACTGTTTTTTTTTAAATTCATATTTTTTATTTAAATTTAACTATTTGGTTAAAAATTAAACTATTTTCATGAGAATTTGACTTTTTGGTGGAAAATGAACTTTTTTGTTAAAAAATCATATTTTCGGGATGAAAATTCAACTTTTTTGTAAGTAATTCTTTCTTTTGGTTTTAAAATTCAACAATTTTGCTGAAATTTGATGTACTTTGTTGAAAATATGTGTTTTTTTGCTAAAACATTCATCTGTTTGCTAGAAAATTCATCTTTTTGATTGAAAATTTAACTTTTTTGTGAAAAATTTGTTTTTGTGTTGTTAAAAATGTATTTTTTATCTGAAAATTTCACTATTCTATTTTTGGTTAAAAATTCATGTATTTTGTTGAAAATGAAATATACATTTCGACTTAAAATCTTACGAATTTAAAGTGTTTCATATTGCATTCAATATCGTATTTACATTAATTTTATTTGAAAGAATTTTGTCCTGCATTATTACCCTATTTTCGTGAAAAATCACTTTTTGTCCTATGTTTTTATACAGTTCTTGGGCTACATTACTTTTCGGGGAGGGGGGGGGGGGATTGTCTAAAATTGATAACGTAGTTTATGGACAGCCCCTTATATACAATACCCTTTTTTCATAAGAAAACAGTCATTACATGCCAATGGAATTACTTCCACGCAGTTACTGCTGCCTAACGCAGGAGACTTATTTGAAATATAGTTACTGTTTTTAAAAAACAAGGGTACAATTTCTTTCGATTGATTATCTTACAACCATTAAACCCAATTTATTTTGTTTAATTAGGCAAATAAACACTCGCAGAAATCAACCAAAGATATGGAATTTAAAACCAAAGCAACAAATTCCGAAGGTTGTGTTGCAGAAGTTAACAAATTACAATGCAACACATAGCAACGCTATGTGTTATTCTAAGATATTTTTGTTTTTCTACAAACTTACTTTCTGTGGAAGGTTGGAAGAGAAGAATCAAGATACACAAATTTTATGAAACCACTTTGTTGCTTTAATACATTTTCTTTAATAATAATGTGTTTATACTCATTATAATTAATTATATATTTAAAATAAAAAATATCGAAAATATCGATAATATCGATATTTTTTATCCGATATATCGATTTTTTCGATATGTAGTTTCCGATTTATCGATATTTAAAATATCGATATTTTTTTTTCGATATCCCATCACTACTCGGGGGCTACGCCTCCTCGTGCAGCCAACTTCATGCTCGTTTGCATTCGCTCGGTTTCACTCCCATGCCGCGTATGCTTTTTTCACGAAAAGAACATCGAAAATGGCGGTTTTTGTTGCCTGCGAACGCGAGTAAGAAACTACTTTATAAACCATAGGGTTTGTAAAGTAGTTTTGTACCGGCTCACCTGCATACCGCCATTTTCGCCCCGCTTCGCAGGCTACGAAAGCCGCCATTTTCGATGGTCGTATTGCGAAAAGTTAATTAGTTCTATTTGTTCAAACTATTTTTCATTAACAATAATAATTGTTACATTTTCGCTAAACTCTTTTCTTATGATAAAAATGCCGAGGTACTATTAAGATAGAGTAAAGAAACCACTTGCTCAATCATATTGTATTTTTTATATATTGTTGTATGCAAAATTAAACTGAAAAATCGAGGAGTTTGAGGATTTTAAAATTCGAATGCGGAAAATCGAGTATGCCAAAATGCAGCGTAAACGAAAATGCTACACGCTATTACCCGACTATCACGAACTATAATGCATTCTTACGCGTAGTTACGCATATCACGGTAATAAACCATTATTACTTCTATTACACCTATTACGCATTATTACGAACTTTCACTGTTGAAATTTTATTATTCATAATCATAATTCAACCCTAAATTTCAATTTTAGCATTAGTTGGAGTAAAATTTAAACAAAAACTAAACTCAAACCACTCATCTTAAATTGAAGCAAAACAAGTTTTTTATTTTCCTAACAGTCGGTATTATTGCCAATAAAAATAGTTAAAATAAACTCGTGATCAAACTACTTATTAAGGACTAACTACTTATTAATTAAGTATTTCTTTCAAATCAGTCAACATTAACCCGTGCCCCCGGGGTTTTTAAATTAAAATGGGGTTTCAAACGGGAAAAGCTCGGTTTTCGAAAAAATGGAAAAAAGCTGTACTTGTCATTAATAATAATAATAAATCATTTCCGCCTAAGAACTTTTTATTTTGTACGTCCCAAAACTGTAAAATAAATCCCAGTCATGCAAAATAAGTCCCAAAAATGCAAAATAGCAGCTTCATGTAAAATTCATGCTGAAGACGGATTTTTTTTTAATTTTTCGAATATCAATTATTTTAATTCAATAAGTGACAATTTTCCAAGTATTCTTAAGCTAATATCCTATTGTTTAAACAATTATTATTTGTTTAAACATTTTTTTCCGCTAAATCATGAAATTTTACTATTTTTCATGATATACATGGTGGACCATTTTAATCTATTATGGGAAATAACTCAGAATTTGTTTGGATGTAGAAAAATGTTTCAGAGAAAGGTTGAAGAGGACAGAGGGGGTCAACTACTGGTACCAATGACCTTGACCTTGCATTCCATTTTCAAGGTTATTTGAAGGTCAATGTGATTTTTTTGAACGGGAACCCCTACTTTTGACCCCAGCTTTGAAAAGAGTGGAAATTTTACGTTCAAAATTATATTTGTATGAAGGTCGTATCAAGGTCGAATGAAGGTCAAATGTTCGATAATGTTTAAATAATGGGTGTTAGCTCGGAATTGAGGTTGGGCACAGCAAAATGTTTCATACAAAAGTTATCAGAGGCAGAGGGATCACCTACTGGTACCTACCTACCTACCATGACCTGGAATTCGATTTTCTTGCTTATTTGAAGGTCAACGTTTGAATGAATGTCAAATTTGTCCTTCATTCGACCTTGCCATGACCTTCATAAAAATATCATTTTGAACGTAAAATTTCCCGCTCTTTCCAAATCTTGGGTCAAAAGTAGGGGTTCTCATTTTAAAAAATCACGTTGACCTTAAAATAACATTGAAAAACGAATTCAAGGTCAAGGACATTGTTACCATTAGTTTACCCCCTATGCCCCCTTCAACTTTTGTCTGAAAAATTTTTCTATAACCAACCAAAATTCTGAGTTATTTCCCATAATAGATTAAAATGGTCCACCCTCGTAATTTTGATAACTGCCAAAAATATTATTTGTTGTTTAACACATTTTGCAGTGTTGTTCAAACAATTATTTTTAAGACTAATCACAGGGGTGGTTTCCACACTTTTGCCAACTTTTTAAAATTTACAGATATCACTTATATTGAGTTAAAAAAGATAAAAATCAAGAGGAGAGTTCATTATTCTGGAGTTCAGGTATTTAAAAATAATTTCAAAGTCTATCCGAAAAGTTTTTTAACTTGTGTTAGAATAGTTAAAAATCAGTTTATCAACGTCGCTTCTAAATAACAATTAATAATAATGACTATTCTTGCGTTAGCTGCATCTGGTTACGTTATCCATGCAAATCCAACAGAAATGATTCACGCGCCCCTGTCTGTTTACGTCCGGACGGTCTGGAAATAAGATCAAGACCAATGCCAGCCATGCCCGAAAACATTCGTAATTCCAAGTTCCAGTGTAATTTATTATGGTGGAGAGTGGGGTATGATGCCGCGCTTTGACTTGAATGCTCTGTAAATCATGATTAAAATGTAATTTTGATGTGTGTATTTTTCAAGGTAAAAATCAAATTATCAGGAAGCATATGTTATTACTCCAAACCGCTTTATAATTACGTCATTGTTTGACATTTAATTAATTGATGGATGTATTTCGGCAAGCGTGCCTCATACACTGGGGTACGACAGCCGTCATTTTACTGTCGTTTATTTAACTGAAATGAATGACATTGTAGAATAAAAATTATACAATATAATAATTCTGAAGAGTGTAATGTAACGAAGAAAAATTACTCGAGACATTTTCAATACTTGTCCTATTAAAACCTAAGTTTTTCATGCCAAAAGACTTTTTCATCTGTTTCCAACATAACTGTTTTTTAATAATTACTCGTCTGAAACGTATTTTGTAGGAGAAATTGCATTACATGACTAATTTTCTAAACAAGGAAAGCTATTTCATGTAAATAACTAATATGAAAATCAACAAACACAGACATTATTTTTCATTGTCGCCATGCCCCGCATCGGCACCGTACCCTACTCTCTCTCTCTCTCTCTCTCTCTCTCTCTCTCTCTCTCTCTCTCTC
>CAKNYM010052826.1:331970-386369 GCA_932195095.1 Andricus curvator
TCTCTCTCTCTCTCTCTCTCTCTCTCTCTCTCTCTCTCTCTCTCTCTACTTCAAAATAAAAGGATGTTTCGAAACGCTAATATCAAAAAGCAAGAAATCGTAAAAATAGTCATGTTTCGCATATTTTCATCTATTCTGCGTATATTTTCAAAATATTTTAGAAATTTTCTTGTTTTATTATATTCGCATGCCCTATCACGCGTAACTCAAATCACTTTTTCGAGTTACCCTCAATTTTTCAAAAATATTTTAGGCAGTTCGGAACATTTTTTGTTTTTGAAAATCTCCTTGTCAAAAATGGTCAACATTTTGACAATCAACCATAAACACAGGGCGCAAGGCGATATTCTTTGTTCTTCGTATGCGGGCCATTTATGTATTTCTTTTTATCACATGACCCATAAACTTCTCTTGCAGGAGATATTCAAAGAATACAAAGTAACTTTAAAGTAATTAAAATTAAATTTGAAAGTTACTGAAAGCTTATTAATTATCATCCATCTTACTCCCTTTTTCTCAGTTTTCTCATTTTACTTGTTTTCCTCCACTATATTTCCTTTTTTATCTTATAGAACTATGTCTTTATTACAGGAAACTATAGCAAATAAAAAAAAGCAGCAGCAGGTATAATAAATTGAACAATGTATTTTTTATGTGAAGATAATTTTTTTTAACCTGACATGGTCTAATGTAATGAGTCTTTTAAAAATTCAATAAGCTGGAATGAAAAGTAGATTCTAAATTGAGAAACGTCATTAGATATCTCCATGATAGAAGTATTGATTGGAAAATTAGAACGATTGAAGCAATTTTTTATGCACAAGAATAGTAACTTCATAATCCCGAAATTAAATAATTTTAATCAAAACCATTTAAATTAAGACATGAGAATGACAAATTGATGAAGACCAAAAATGAAATTTTGTAGAATGAACAAACGAAAGTTTTCTGCGATAGGTTTTCAAATATAAAACTTTGATAAAATTATAGAAGCATGTGTTGCCCGAGAGCTCTACATTAAACATGTGAAAATATTAGGAAAAAATGTTTTCTTTGTGGAAAGGGGGAAAAATAGTCCTTATGCATTTTTCCATCTTATCAATTTAAAAACTGCGTATTTCTTTTTACAAAATCATGTCAATATAGTTAGGACTTTTTCGAACCTTTTAAATATGTGCAATACCTGTATTCTTTAATATGCCAAATATGCGAAAAATGTTCGCACTGGAATTCAAGAATTTATAAAAATATGAGAATGACAACTGAATAAGAACCAAAAATAACTCTCTTAAACTGAATCAGTGAAATGTTCACTATTTAAATCAGTATTTTGAATGATCACTGGTGTACCAGTGATTTTTACGATTTTTACTAAGTGAACCAGTAAGTGACGCAAGTAAAACAGCTTTACTGAATATACCAGTGGCGCCTAATTATAGATTCGATCAGTGATATATCGCTCCAAGCGGTCAAAACATGAACCTCCAGGCGTCTGGTACACGCGTGTCTCCTGTCGGATCCTTGCCTTTCTCGAGTGAAAACGAACTTTATTGTGTACTAGGTACTAGTGCTTTTCTTAAAAATATTTGGGGGCTGTCTGCAATAAGCAGGGGATATAAAATCTTTTGCTTGAAAGTGGGAAAGTCCCTAGCCACTTGAGTTTGACTTTGAGCCACGCGACACGTTAATGTAATGACGGGACTTCCCACAGTTAGGCGCAATGTATTATATCCTATTATATTGCAGCCCGGCCCTCATCTATTGTTGTGAGAGTAATGTGCGGTTTTTAAAAGATAATTTTCCAATGGATAGCACAAAAGTAATGAATTATAAATGTCATACCTAACCAGTTGACGGACGACAACGCGTACGACCAGATGACAACTGGTAATGAGTAACCAGTGAATCACTGATTAAACTAATGACAGAATTGCACTGAGCGAACCACTGAAATCTCACTGATTGTCAGCTCATTTCTATACTACATGATAAAAATTATTAAATATACCCAAAACTTTAGAAATATGTGGACATTATTATTACAATGTTTCCGGGAGGTGAAAACGTTGTTTTTTTCAATTTTCTCTGCTTGAGGGTGGAGGAATTAAATGGTCCTTATCCAGTTGTTATTCTCATAATATTAAAATTTATTTTTTCTTATGAAAGGGAAATGATTTTAACATAGAGCAATGGAACCAAACGTGGATCGGGTTGTACAAATTATGTGTTTAAAAATACAATTTGAATAAAAAAATAACTTCTTATGTAGAAAATCTTAGGTTATTGTTGTTTAGCATACAAAATAAAAAAAATCGATATGGCGCCTCGACCCTGATGTGGATCACTGCCTGTTTCGCATTAGTGTCCTAAATTACTTGAAATCGTTAAAAAAAAGAATTCCCAAAGATTGTTCTTATCCAGTTGTCATTCTCATGTCTCCGAAATAATATAGTTGTAGAGAATCTTACAAAAAAAAATCAGCTAATGATCATTAAGATTTAATAAACACAGCAGCTATTGCCAATAGCGGAAGAAAAACCATCAAAATCCATGTCCCTTTTCTTGAATTAAAATCGAAACTTCTTTTTTTTTAATGTACGCTCAAATTTCTCGTTTAAAATTTGTAGCAATTATAAATGTGTTTTCCTTCTTCGATGTTATCAATCATGAAATTTCAGGACGACTAGCCAAATTTATGAAAAATATTTTACTGCTCATCCTAAACTTCGGAACGACGGTACACTTCGTCTAAAATAACTTTAAAAACTTTTTTATCTTTTCATAAAAGTACTAAAAACAGAAAGGATACTTTTAGATACCTTTATGTTTGGAATTGTATCAAATTTGACACCTTATCTATTGAAAAAAAAAGAAAAAAACTAAACAGAAAAAAAATTATCACCTGAATTATAATTATTGTAATGACATGAAAATCTATCGCAATTTAGGTTGAAAAATAATAAATATCGCCCTAGCAGGAAGCAAGTCAATTTTATAAATAACAAAATTGAATATTTACATCTGAAAAATTGTTTGAAAATAATTTTTAATGAATTCAAAACATAATAAATTTAATTACTGATTCATATCTCTCAAGCGATGATTTTTCGCATTAATTTTCCTTTTATATACTCTATCCATTAAATTGTCGTGCATAAAAGTGTGGTTGAAATTACGTTAACGACCGATCGAAGTCCACGCGTATAGTAGATTCTCGTTAGCAGTTAAATGATAATGAACGAAATATTCCCCAATATTCACTTTCATAATTGAAATTGCAATTACGTGAATCATTTTCTTTCAAGTTTTAATGAAATCTCATATTTTAATTGCATACTTTAATTATCTATTTATGTTCGAAGTGGCTGGGCTCGTAGAAAATAATTGTGCTACGCTCATCGATTTTCGGTGAACCTAGCACATATTTCCAGTTTCCACACGAGGGTTGTCCAAAAATTCGACTCTCGATTTTTTGGTGATCGATTTCCCCCAATTTGTTTGTTTTCCGAAAAAAAAATTACTTACTTTTTTCCAAATCGGTTAACATTAACCCGTGCACGGGGCTTTTGAAAGTAACATGGGGGTTTAAATGGGAAAAGCTCCTTTTCGAAAAAAAATGAAAAAAAGAAGTAGTTATTTTCAACTTTTGTAAAATGAAGTTTATTCACTTCTTAAGGAATGCTCGAGGAATAATTTCCATCCAATAACTTTTAATTTTGCTCCCCCCCCCCAACCTCTTGTATTGCGCTCGAAAAATGCCCCGAAAAATACAAATAGCAATTTTATGTAAAACACTCATGCGAAAGACGGTTTTTTTTCTTGATTTTCTTCAGCATGAATTTTTTTCATCGAAACGTGACAAGTTTCCAAGTACTTTGCAACCAATTTTCAATTTGTATATAATTCATATTTGTCTAAAAAATATTTTTTCAAATTGAATCGTGTGAAGTTACTATTTTCCGGGATAAATTATATAGTTGATGAATGTCAAAAATAATATTTTTTGTTTAGCATATCATACAATTGTTTGAACAATTTCTATTTGTATAATTTTTTTCCTACCAAATCGTGAAAAGTTAGTATTTTCTGGAATTAATGACAGAATTAACGAATGTTAAGTGTATAGTATTTTTATTGTAGGGTATTTGAAGGTGGGCCAGAATCCAGTAAAAGTGGCCAAAATTCGATTTTTGTCGCTTTTTTATAAAACTTGGTACAATGGCGTTTATAGGGTCGCTGATATCGAATTTGATGTCAAAAGTTCCAAACTCAAAATGGCGGATCCAATATGGCAGCCAACATTGTTAAACTTTTACATATTTGTCTGAAAGTTGGTATAAGAGGGTTTTTAAGATCATTTATATTGAATTTCATGTCCAAAGTTACAAATTCAAAGTAGCGGATCCAATATGGCGGACAAAATTGTTTAATTTTTACATAACTGTGGTCGGAATAGTGTAATGAAAAAAAAAGTAATTATGGATATTTTTTGAGGAAATACAAAAATTATAGATAAAAGTCTACGTCAAGTTTTTTTCTCACATTACATATCGCGTTCGAAGTATGCTTTTTAAAAATAATGAAATATAAGATTGATGCTTCGAAATAGCAGATAAAACTATTTTGTGAATATTTATAGTTTGCCAATATACCTGTTATTAGTTATAATTAGCCTGTTATAATAATATTTACTCTTAAAAAATCTTCAAAATTTAGTTTTCAGGTTTAACGTGTCTGCAGAAAGTTAAAAAGGCATAAGGAATGGATTCATGAAGGTACATGAAATAATTTCATAAAATGATGATCTTGCGATTTCTAATGTTACTACTTCTCCGGAGGTATGCTACTGATATATTTATAGAGCGCAAGGTGAACATTTTATGAAATTTCTTCATGTGTATTTTTTAGTTAAATTTTTATACGCATTATAAATTTAGATACAAAATATCAGGGAAAAAAAATTTTAATTGAATTTAGGAATTTTTTTCGAATTTAAGACTGATTTGAAAAAAACGGAATTTCTTTTTCCAGAAAACCAAAAAATTGGGCCGGGCGCCCCCCATCGAATACCAAAAATCGAAAGTCTAATTTTTACAAGCATAAATTTGGTCCAACCTAGTAGACATCACGGTTCGCCAGAAGGAAGTTTAAATGAAAATGTTTTTTTGCCTTAAAATTCATATTTATTATGAGTTTTAGATGTGCTAGGAATATTCTGATCTACTTTTTAAAATCATCTCACGTGGCCAATTTATTAAAAATAGCATTTTAATGAAAAAATATCGTTTTACGAGTATCATTATCTGCTTATTATATGAATATAATAGCAAATAAGAAAATAATTATCTATCATTTAAATAGCATTAAAATTAATGTTGTTTAACATATTTATAACAATTTAAAATACTTTTAACAATGGAAAACAAAGAATACGTAACAATAATGTAAACAGAATGTAGAAAATCGTGACATAATAATTACTGGTTTGACAAATAACGCAAGTTGTTGCCCGTGTATTTGGTGTGATGTCACGAAACCTAATTTAAGTTCATGTGGTACTTTGAGAACACCAGCTAGTTGTCTTTCTAGTTATAATGATTGGTGTAATAATGGAAGAGAAAAAAAAAGATTAAAGATTTCAAAACTTGTGTCAATCCATCTTTGTTTTGTTCAGATGAAGATCAATTAATTTGGGATGTAATTCCTCCTCCAGAACCGCATCTTTTGTTAGGCTGCGTTAATACGCTCTACAGTAACATGCATGGACTGTATCCTGATATTGCTTCACAATGGGTGCAAAAAAGTCAAGTTGCAAGAAGTTACGCAAATAGTGGTCAGTTTTGATTTGATGGAAATGCATGTAATGCATTACTTAACAATGTTGACGAACTTCATAATATATGTGATAGATAAAGCAGTTGGAGGTTTAGCAGGTTGCATGGCGTACGACGTACGTAGATAGTTTTCAAAAGTTTAAAACAGTAGTTAACGACTGTTTTTCACTTGCGAAATTACTACCAGATTTCAAACAACATATTGAAGAATTTCAAAAACGTTATAAACTTTTAGGAATTTCAGTAACACCGAAACTGCATACGATTTTTTTTCACGTAGCACAATTTTTTTCAAAACATAAGATGAGCCTAGGATTTTTTGGAGAGCAAGCTACAAAATGTGTGCATCATGACTTCAACAAAAGTGGAAATATTATAAAGTATCGAAACTCAACGAAAATTACAAGACGAATTTACTTCGAGCTGTGCGCAGCTATAATAGTATATGCATGTATAGATTCATAGAAGCTTATTTTCAATATAACATCCATTGTATTTGATAAACATCTATTAAATTTTTTTTTTAATCTCTTTGTACTCTCCATGTATTACATTATGTAAAATATTTAAATGAGATACAGTTGTTTGCTCATTTATTATTATATTTATATAATAAAAAATTCTGATAATCGTAAAATAATATTTTTTCATTCAAATCCTATTTTTAATAAATTGGCCACGTGAACTGAATTTAAAAACTAGATCAGAATATTCCTAGTACATCTAGAAATCATAATCAATATGAATTTCAAGGCAACAAAACATTTTCATTTAAACTTCCTTCTGGCGAACCGTGACATATCCATTTATATTTCAAGTAAAATAAATCTAAGATCAAAGGATATATTAGTACAATTATAAAAAAGGTATTTTCGGCATTAAATTGGATTATTTTATTTAACTCGTTGTCATGAAATAAAACGACGAAACATTAAATCCTGGAATACATTGTATTCGCGCTTTATGAAGGGCGTTAGATGGGTTTAAATTATTTCTGTAGCTTTAGAGCACCCCTGGGTCTCGTTTACGACTTATAGGATGATGGTAGGTGTTTTTTGCTGCATTCCCTGTATAACATGGAATTGGTGTTACCTATCAGGAAATATATGGGTCGCCGAAAAGTTTCGTCCCTGGTGATAAATCATTTTAATGCTTTCGAGATATCTGACGTTTATAACATTTGGTAACACGTTTTGCGCTCTTTTATGACCAATCCACAGCGAAAATATTTCATTTTTGCTTGTAAGTATCGCCTGAGTGATAAGCAGGTTTTATCAAATAAAATTTCTACTGCTATTTCAAATCCTACTTTTATCTACACAGGGAAAATTTGTGACAATTTTTTTATATGTCAAATCGCACCATTTTGTTATTTCAGTTGAATATATTCAGTTTCCAAATAAAAATTTGAATTCGAGGCTATAAACATTCAAGGTTTGAAAGTAAAATCTCTTTTCGAATCGACTAAAAGATTATTAATATTTATTCAAAATTGCAGTACGGAAGCTATTTTAGACGATTCTATGAGACGGGGAATTTTCAATAAATATAATGTGACGCAGTAGATGCTGCAATATTTATCGATCGGGGGATTCTATGTACTTCAATATGTATACATTTTATGATTGATAGATAAAAGTTCACGAGTTCTGAGTCTGGATGTCGTTATCTTTTATTTTCTGAACTAGCGGCCTGCAATCATTAAGAACCAGTGAATATGATAATTAAATAATAAGTTTCCACGTCTTTCTTAATTTATACAAATTTGAACTATATAAACAATATAATTTTATAAAATAGAGTAACATGCTTCAACCGATACAAAATTCATCAATTATCAATGTCGAAAACGATGAATGATAATTTTGGTCTATTGTTTCTAAACAAATCAATTATTAAACAAATTCAAAAAATGGGTAATTTTAAGACTTGAGAGCGAGTAATGAAGTAAAAAATATATCACAATATTAAGGATAGGACCTAAAATTTAAAACGAAAATAATATTGAAGTATCATTTTTGTGATTTGTGTTTAATCATTATTCATATTCAACTTCTGTATATATGCTGTGGACCTAGTTATTGTAACATATTCACTGCTTCACCTTTTGCTCCTAATATTTTTCATTCATTTGATTTATTTTGTGATTTATCAATTTCGAAATCAATAAGTATTTTACGGCCAGAAACAAAGAAGACTATCATAAGATAAACTAATATTCTTTCACTTCATTGTAATTTACAGTATGCACACAAATAATCAAATAAACACATAAAGTTTAAGATGCTTTTTCTTCTATTAGGATATTTACCCTAATGACAACTTAATAAAAAGATGGATTTGCGTCGATTATGTGTATCGTTGGAATGTCAACCTTCGTATTTTCCAAGAATTAGATTGTAGGCAGCTTTTTTATCTAATCAGTACATATCGTCAAATACGAAGTAGAAACAATTTTATTATAAAGATTAACAATTATTTTCATTAATAATCACACTGCCAATACAAACTATTAATCATGGAAGCTTCTAGGCTCACCGAAAATATTTAGCCTACTTTCACGGAATTTCGGCGAACCAAGCCGCCCTTTCCAGTTTTCCTGGGCTCACCGAAAATATTTGTTCTACGCTCACCTAATTGCAGTGTGCCTAGACATGACCTTTGATAATAGTATTTCTAATCTACAAAACATTGAAGCCTATATAAACTTGAAATGATAAAAATTTAGTAATGCGAATTATAACATTTTATCGCAGATTTTGGATTATTTTTAGAAATTATTCGATTTAAAAACTTGTTTGGAAATTTTTCAAAATTAATGGATTTCTTATTAAAAAAAAGTAGGGTAACCGCAATCATTGTTATTAAAACCCAGATTGGCTTTTCATTACTTGAAGTTGTTTTGTATCTTTAATTTGAACTTTTGAAACAATTGGATTGTGAAACATTTCGGCTTTTTAAATACTCTTGCGCGGTTAAATAAAAACTTTAAAATAATCTAATATATTATTGAAAATATTATACATGTTAAACGAAATTTTAACATCATATCATCTTCAAAAATGAAAAGGGCGTAACCCTTACTTTCCGACATTGTACGATAGGTTATACCGCAGTGATACGAAACTTAAATAAACAAACATAGTTTGAATAATAATAATAATAATAATCAATGGCTCGGTGACTCAGGCGGTTAATCGCTTGGACATCATGTTAGAGGTCGAAAATTGTTCACTGCACTTTTACCCAGATTTTTGTGGTTCGGATCCCACCTTAAGCTGTAGGTCCCCCCATCATTGGGGCTGTAACCATCTTAAGCCTGAGAGAAAAATGAGTTTCCTCATTTTTTATGTAACAACATATTTGAAAAGTTTGGTTTTAATTAACTAATTAATTTTAATTTTTAAATAAATTATTACCAAATATAGCTAGTTTCTCTATAAGGACATAAAAAAATTAACTGATGCATTTTCACTAAAAAAAATTGTTTTCTAATACATAATAAGTTCAAATATCACATAATTTAATTAAAAATTTCAGATCTCAGAGCGAAAGTCGAGCCCAGCAACAGCGGATTTCCACGATGTACGACGACGCGGCTTTTTGCATGGAGACGACTGCAATTCAGTCAGCCTTCGACAATGGAGTGGCGTTCTGCAGTCTTATGTAAGCGAGATTCGAGATGTCAAATAAAAAATGAAAAAATTGGTTCAAACTCCGAAATAACTTATGGAGATACTTTTTTCTACTTCGAGAAAACTTTACTCGAGCCATAGATACAAGGCGGTATCATAATCGATCAACCTATAGATTAGACACATGTGACTCGATTTTTTACCCTGAAATCATGTTCATCTTCTAGTTTTAACAGTCAAATTATATTTTTTAGTTTATTTTTTCCCCTAATTTTTATTTAATAATAGATAATAATTTTAGGGAACTAGTTTTGTAGTTTTTGTTATTGAGACTGTTTAAACAGCATTTAATTGTTATCTATAATATTAATGGCATTGTGTCTACTTTTATAATTGGTGTTATGAGTTTGTGGAGATAATTATTATCAGTGTTATAGATGTCTTAAAAATTTTTTCGAAATATGTAACAAATTTGAATGGAACTGGAATGGAATTGAGTAGAAGCACAAAAGATTTTTTGACTGTTTGGAAGAGATAATTTCTCATGAAGGAAATGTATCTGTTGAATAAGTGTTTCCATTATGCCACAAAAAAGTTTTTCCACCAAATACAATAAAAATAATACGCACATTTCCTGCTAATTGAACTGAATTTTTATATTTTTATTTCTTGTGTAACTTTTAGAATGATTATTAGTTTTTTAAAATACATGTAATCTTACAAAATAAGAGGATGAATTATTATTTCGGAGGCAAAGAATCGCTCACAAAGTTATCATGCGCAGGGAGAAAGAAAATGTAAAGAAAGTATGAAGAACACGTCATTATTAAAGTTGTCATTGCTAACATTGTTGACGTAACTAAAGTGTTTTAACTTTGAGAGCGAAACACTGAGAAGCAAAATTTTTGTTCAAGCATAAAGTATATAATACTGGCATTTAAATAACAGTTTTCTGTTACTGGAAAAGAGAAAACTATTTCTCAAATATTGTAATGAGTGAATTTTTAAATAGAGCTGTGGTTGTTGTTTGTTATTGTTCTCTGTTGATGCGTTAAATATTGCACATCAATAATGACGTGTATAAAGACTGAAACAAAAATCACGGAAAAAAAAATTCTTGGCTCTGTGGAAATTTGTTTTTCGATGACATTTCAAATGTATGTGGCAATCGGCATCACAGGCATTTAAAAATAGATTAATGTTACACACTCTAAAATTAAATTAATTAACCAATTATATAAAAGTATACTTGTACTACTAATGTATAAATGTATATTGATTTCATTTAACACCAATAAGAAAAATGCAGAAAGAATGGTACATTACTAAAAAAATGTTAAACAACAGTTGTTGGTTGAAGAAAACAGTTTTCAGTGTGACGTTCTCGGGTCACAAGGGCCATTCCCTAATCTTAACCTGTCATCAAGTGTCAGAATGGCCTTAAAAAATGAGTTTTCATCTCCTTCATGGATGAAGCTTTTCGTGTGACAGTTAGTACCCAGGGGACATTCAAGGGAGTCTCGAATATCCCATGTGAATAGGATGAAGACGTCTTTCGAATATTTCCTGGTTATCGAATGTCAGGTGAGCGTACACTCGATCTATCTTGCTTCATTGTCACTCTTCTAGTTCACAGCGATTTTAAACGTGATTTAACGTGTCGTGTTTCTCATTACAACGGTATCAACTGCTTCATTACTGGGACGGTCATCCTGTTTAACAAGCTTGGAAACAATTAACTTTTCCTCCAACAGATTAGAGGATATATGTGGACGTCCGCATGAAAAGTGCCCTTATGGCCGGTTCTCGTTTAGGAGATATTCGCGTTCTTCTAAGTTGAGGTCAAAATTATTATTTTTGGGTGTAAGTAGGGGATGATACTGGAACCTATAGTGAATTAATTGATACTATACTCATACCCGGATAGTAACCGGAAGTAGGTATATTTCATGTTCAATGAAGAAATATAACATGCGTGCTTAGGGCACTCGCCAAATTTACCATAGATGCGTTTTTCTCGAAAAACGTTTTTTCGAAGTTCCAACTTCAAAAATGCTCCGGTGTCTCGTTTTTCAACTTAGAAAGTTAATTTTGGGCCTAAAATACCGGGAATTTATCCGTCTGTATGCCGCTATACGTAACTCCATGCCGGCTATAAGGTCCCTTTTCATGCGGAAGCCCACATATAATTATAATAACAGCAATGTTATATTTGCATATTTATATGCCGACTCTTTAATTCCATAATATTCCACGTCCTGTTTAGGCGATGTACAGAGCCATGTCGTGTTTAGTCGCTGTACAGCTCTAAGTCATGTGTATAAGCTTAGGACCTGGAAACGTGTAGCGACCAAACGCGACGGAGAGCCGTACGAGTAGAGCGCCACGTCGTGTTTGGTCGGTGAACAGCTCCACGTCGCGTTCTTCAGCTGTAAATATTTAAGCTCCAAGTCCTGTGGATAAGCATATGACCTACAGCTATACATCGACCAAACGCGACGTGGCGCTCTACACCGCCTAAATGCTAACAGGAGCAGTATGGAATGAAAGCGTCGATGTGACGTTCCGCAAGGGAAGGGCCCACTTGGTCAGTATAGAGTTACATACAGAAGCATATATCCGGATAAATTTCCGATAGTTTAAACCAAGGTCAAATCTTCTAGGTTGAAAAACAAGTCGCCGGGGCACTCTTGAAGTTAGAACTTTAAAAACCTGCTTTTCGAGAAAAACTCATTTAAAATTGGCGAATGCCATAAGCGCAGGTCTTAAATTTTTGGATTAAAGAGAAAATGTACCCAGCTTGGGTCACTTTCGGGACATAAGTTCAATGTCACGAGATAGAGTATAGATTGCACTATGATTTCCGATGAAAACCATAAAATTGATACTTCTGACCTTTGTTCATAAAAAAGCGAATATCTCCTCAACTAAGATCAACAAAATGAGCCCTTTTCTTGCAGAACGTCACATATAACCTTATTTTTTATTATGCGGATGATTCTCTGTATTAAGGTGACTTTTGATTGGAACAATTTGTTTACAAAAGTATTTTTCAATATGTGTTTTCTTAATTGAAACTATAAATTGATGCTAGAATAATCAATTTTGAAAGTATTTGAACCTAGAAAAAATATTCAACTTTTAGGATTTACAATTTAATATTAATTATTTCGGAATTTTTATAATATGAAATTATGTAATTTTAACGAACTGTCTCGTCATCCCGAAATTCGGGATGAGTAGTCGAATATTTTTCATCAGCTTGGCTAGTCGTCCCCAATTTTTCGGGACGACTAAACGCAGCCTAATTTTAAACGATTTTTTGGAACATGTAGTTCAATTTTGAAGACACAATGGTCAATTCTACAATTTTGAATATTTAATTGAAGACACTTTAATATTTAATATGTATAATAAAAAATGATGCTGTTTTGAATCCTTCTTTTTGGAAAAGTTCAATTTTGAAGATTTAAAATTTAAATATATTAAATCTTAAAATTTGCATAATTATAATTTGTAAGTTTTCAAAATTACAATCTGTTCATGTCCTCAATTTTAAAAATTTACAATTTCAAGTTCTACAATTTTGAAGAGTTACAATTGAAAATTCTTGAATTTCGGAATTATATATAGAATTGCAAAGTATTTAATTTTCAAGATTTATATTTCAAAGATATGTAACTTTGAACTTTTTTTGGAATAGTTCAATTTTGAAGATATATACAATCCAAAAGTCTTCAATGTTGAATATTTTCAAATGTTGAAGATTTTCACGTATTTATTGCTAATTTATTATATTTTTCTGGTGAAATAATCTGCATGCCTCTTATACTTTCAGCTAAGTGTTAAAAAAAAAGAAATTTACTAAATTTGAAAATAACTCAATAAGTATTCACAAATATTACATACGGGCAAGCAAAAGAGATCTTTATATAAAGAAATACCAATATGATAAAAGGAAATTAACGCACGTCTTAATTGCAGATGAATAATGTTTTCTGTTGAAACTTAACGATCGAGTTTTCTCAAAAATTAAAATACTGAAAATTCCCTCTTAGCACTGATTTGAAATAAAATAAAATCAGATTGTTCTGACCAGAAATGAAAGCAGTTATTCGAGTCAAAGTGAATCGAATCAGGTATTCGTAAATCCATAAAAAGCACTGACGATCTTACTCGCCTAATTCATATACCAGAAACGAACTGAATATTCTCAACGACTTATTGAAGAGAAGGCCTTCGACTAAAGAAATTGAGTTTTTGGCCTCAGTCCACTTTGACAACCAAAACCCTCCACAGTTTCTATACCACGTCAGCGTTAATCGTTACTTCCCATCGTTGAAAGGTGCGAACGTCACATTCGTATTTCATTTTCGATCAAGAACGGTGAAACGATTTTTACACTAAACAACCTATGACCCTACGACTTAATCGTACGATCTACAAACCTACTTTTTCTCTACTATCATATTATGCGCGTAATATAATTGATAGAGAGAAATTTACAAAATGCAAATAACGAACGTTTCAATGGTTTACAAATATTTAACTATGATAAGAAACTCTGACGTACTTATTCAAATAAAAAAAACGTACATAGTAGTGCGTCAAGTCGATGTTAACTCGTGTTACGTAGACTAGCACAGAGAGGGGAGATTTTAGCAATTAGCTGTATCATAACTGCTTAGGTCAAATGAAAAGAACAATCATGATAAATAATTACTTTAAAGATAACTAAAGAATTAATTCAGAAAAGTATATAATCTTAGCATGTTAAGTTCGCACTTGTAATAAGAAAAATAATTCGTCCAATGAAAAAGATGTATTTCGAAATGAAAAAAATATTACTTTTACCTATAGCTGATCTCCCCTAAATCTTTCTGAAAACGAAAACCTGGACATTCAACGAGTAACGCACTGTGTGCAAAAAGAAACATAATTTTTCCTCACTATAGGAAAAATGACTACTACTACGAAAAATAATTAATTAATGTAATTATTTATAGATGTAGAAGTGATTTTTAAAAATTCAGGGGCAAAGTATCTTTTTTTAATCTTAGGGAGCTTTCAAATGTTACGTAACATTTGTAAAAGTCATATAATTTCCAATTAAAGAACTGAAAAAGTATGTTTAAAAAAAAGTTGAAACAATTAAGAAACATAAAGTTTTCAAAATTCAATAATTTGAAGTCAAGTATAATAAGTTGCATTCTAAGTAATTTACACAATATTCGAACGTTCGCTCATCAGATTTAGAAATAAATGTAAATACGCATGCCGATATTTTCTGTTAAGTATGAAGCATCCTACAAACTCTTTTCTTCAACTATATTGTATAGTGGAATTAGTTATGGTTAGCAACTGAATAAAATCAAAATATATTTTGCATAATTTTTAATATATGTAATATCTAACAGTTATTAGAAGTTGTTCCCTATGAAAATTATGTATGTACTAACGCCCTCACTAGCCTTTTAGCATGTTCAATTAGTCCATACCGTAAGTCCGGACCATAACTGTAAAGATATGATAGAAATATACTCACCATTTCCTCTTTGCTATCAGAATCGTATTAAATGTGCATTGGACGAATAATCATCCATCAAAACTGAATCACTCCAACAGACTCACTCCCTATAGACTGCTGCCACTATTGATTGATATAAAAAGTTCATAGTATTAAAGATAACCCTCAATTATAAGGAACCACGTCTCTGTATACAAGAGTTTTCTACAATTATTTTTCATTTACGTAGTTTGATAATTGCACTTTATATAAATTCATGTACAATTAATTTGAAAGTATTATAAATTTAAATTTAAGGTACAGAGTCTGAGAAACTGTAGAAATAAACAAACCATCACTCACTAAAATGAAGATATTAAACAAAATGTTTGTTAATCATCATTTTGTGAATCTGGACAATGGTCTTTCGACACAACCAAATGATAATTGTCCCTAAAAAGAAAAATTCGTGGACTTTCTGACCTAACTGGTAGATACCTAATTCCTAAGAAGACGTTCGAACAAGCTGAGATGTTTTGACTTTAACGAAGGACTTGTCGGTTGCAAGACATTTTCTGCAAACAGAATGAGAATGAACAATAATTCAAAATTATAAATTGTTATTATAAAATATTGAAACGAAGACTAAATGCGATATGATTTGTGATTTAATATGTCACTTGCAACCGATAATAGAAATCGCTTTACGATTGGATGTCGTAGTTGTGTCATGTCTAAGCGCACACGTTTCGTCATTATGTTAACAAAAGTGAACTCGAAACCTGATCGATCTCTGATCGCCGTAAAATGAAATAAGAATGTTTCGACCATCTCATGTGTATCTTACATAATATAATAAACATAATGTAATCCCAACGAAAGCAATCGTTCGCTTGAGAGAAAAAAAAAAGAAACACCGATATAGAACTTACAAGAGCGCAAGAAAGTTCTAAAATCTTATCACGTGATCAAGAACATAGGGCTAACGTTCATTATACGGTTGAATTTTATTTTATTGCAAATTATGACAGATTTATTGCAAGGAAAATATGGTAATTAGTCTGCTAAAACAAAAGGTATTTAATATTTAGAGCTGCTGGAACAGGACAGAGAATGGAATTTTTTAGTTGACCCCAGCTGGGCCCTACGTAGTTTGTCCCTTTACTATGTTAGCCGTATATTGTTCAAATATATGGGGCCCAAAAAGATTCAATATGCATAAAATATACACAAAATATAAATTTGTTCACACACTTAGCGGCGGGACTTAACATTTTACCGAATGTCGAAATATCGAAAAATATTTCGATATTCGATATCCAAAAAAAAGGTCAGGGAAAACCCTTGAAACAGGGGAAAGTCAGGGAATTTTATTGGCAAGGGAAAGTCAGGGAAAAGTCAGGAATTTTGAGAAAATCTTGCAAATGTCAGGGAATTTCTTTAAAAGGCACTTTAAATAACTGTCAAGGATAATAAATTTGAAATTCTTACATTTTAATATGAATTTTTTTTATTCCGATTGTAAAATTTCCGATGATAAAAGTGTAACAAGATTAGGATTCTGCTCTTTAAATAGTAATGGTCAGGGGAAAATGAAAAATTGGTCAACAAAAAATTACGACATTTTGAAAATGACGTTTTGCGGCACGCCTGATATAATATTCTTTTTAGTAATTTATTTGCCTTGCATTTCTATTCCTACTGCTTTCTTTGTAGTGGCTTTTTGCTGAAGATTATCTTTTTAGTTACAATTTTTAATATTTGCTTGAAAATTCAACAATTTTGTCGAAAAGTTATCCTTTGAGGCTTAAAAGTCAAGTGTTTTGTAGAAAATTCGTCATTTCGAGTTTAAAAATCATTTAATTTGGTGAAAAATTAACTTTTTGTTTATAAAATTCATATTTTGAATTTGAAAATTTGACTGAAATCTTCCTTGATTGAAAATTCAACACTTTTATTGAAAATTCGTCTTTTTGGTTAAAAAATTCATCTGTTTTAGGAGAAATTTCATCTTTTTTGGATAACAATGCAACTTTTTGGTTGAAAATTAACCTTCTTTGGTTGAGAATTCAACTATTTTGTTGAAAATTTAATTTGGTTGAAAATTCAACTCTTTGATTGAAAATTAGTCTTTTTGTTGTTGAAATATCAACTATTGAATTTTTTGTTGCGAAATTTATCTTTCTCTTGAAAATTTAACTTTTTGGGTAGAAATTTCAACTGTTTTCTAAAAAATTCGTCTTTTTGGCATGAAAATTCAACTGTTTGGTTGAAACTGCAACTATTTTTGGTTGAAGTTGAATGTTTTTTTATTACAAATTCAACAATTTGTTTGAAACTTAATCTTTGTAGGTTGAAAATTCAACTATTTGGTTAAAAGTTCAATTACAAATTTATTTATTTTGCTTTAAAGTTGAGCTGGTTGGTTAAAAATTTAATTATTTTGTTAAAAGTTCAAGAACTTTGTTAAAAAGAAATATTTTTTGCCGAAAATTAAACTGTTTTGTAGAAAATGTGTGCTTTTGGATTGAAAATTCCTGCATGGTCAGGAAAAATTGGAAAAGTCAGACAATTTTGAAAATGAAATTTTTCGGCCACCCTCTAATTTTAGGGGGTTTCATAGACCTGGGTTAAAAGACTAATTATTCTTTTGGGTGAGTGTCCATCCGTCGTTTTTGGGACTTACATTGTTGGGCCTTACAGTTTAGATTCTATTATTTGGGAACCTGATTTCTTGGGCCTTATATTTTGATTTTATGGTGCTGGGCCTTACGCTTTTGAACTTAGGAGTTGAAACATAGATCTGATACTTGAGATTTAGGGTTAAGATTTCGGAGTAAAGAAACAAAATTTAAGTAATTGGGTTCTTTGGTCTTCGAAAACCTTTTTTGTAGGCGCTTACGCCCACGTTAACTAATTTTTTTTTCAATTTGGTGATTGGTCTTAGAAAAAAATTGCTTTGACGAACAAAGGGGCAAACATTCGTAGGGTCAAACTGGACATTGTCAAAACAGCATTCAATTGCCACGGAAATAGCAAAATTTGTATTACACAAAATTAATTTTTTTTAAGGAGAAGGTATCTTATTTTGGCGGTATTATTGATGATTATTAATTATTTTGTATAATAAATGAACGTGTAAACAGATTGTAAGAAAAAAATTGTAGTAGATCGTGACCTGACGATTTCGGAAACTCGTAATTAAGATACTGTGTCACGTGCAATTAGCAAGAGCAAAACATTATTGATGATTGTATAGCAGGTTAATTAATAAACGTCAATTTTTTGAGCGCCTGTCTCTGTCAAAAAATGTATACGGACCATCGATTGATAGGGTCGAAGTACTTGTCAAATGGCGTTCAAGGCTACAACCGATACGATTTTATCTCTTTCTGCACCACACGTGTTTTCCAAATGAAAGATGTTTTTCTTTCCAATCCATTACTTCTATTATAGACTGTTTTTTTACTCTTTTACTGTACAAACTTATATTGACATTTTACAATGAGTGCCAACTTGCGTGCCAAAAAGTAATCCTTTCTTTGCCCATGGAACGAAATTTAAGTTTCTCTTTGTAGATAATTAAAAAGTAAAATAGTTATAAAACAATAGTTATAACACGGATAATCGTAATTAATTATAAATATCGAGAGGTAATTTTTCAAGAGGTTATCGAAGGAGATGATATGATATGGTTTCACTATGAGACGTAAAAGCAGGAGTATTGGAAGAACTTGTATTTTTGTATAGGTATTTTGTAAGGCTCGCGTATCAGCCGCACGTTACCGGAAGTGGCGAGTTGTGTAGAACGTTGGCGAGAACGGTAGATCGACTATGGAAATAACATTGTGAAAATATGAAATATCGCTATACATATATTATATTATATTGTACTGTATGTTGTGTATATTATAAATGTTTAGAGGACCAAGAAATATAATCTTCCGCTATGAAACTAATTGATCCCATTATCCCTCCTATTTTCGTTTGATCATTTGATCCTCCTTTAGAGCAGAACACCGATCCTTAATATTGCAAGATAACGACCAAAGTTTGTTTGAAATTGCAACCACTATAGAGGACCACAATTAATCTCTTGACCGATTTCAGAACAGTTCAAGAAATGCATCACTACCTCAAACCACTGAACAGTTCAGTAAATTATCGATAATTATATTAGAACTTCTAAACTTCGAACCGCCAAGGGAAATCGTATTACTCAATTACTTTATGAGAATTGAACATGACAGCGAATAGTATTGAGAATTAACACTAACTTATTATACTACATTCGTGCTTTATTCAATTTTCCTCAGAATTCAATATTTTTATTTCACTTTGAAATGTTTCAGAATTTTAAATGCATAACCGAAGGACTTTTTGAAATAGAAGTATGATTTTGTAGATGAAAAATGTCTAATTTTAATACTTCCTTTTTTTTTGTGAAGTCGCTAGATAGCCATACTACTATTAAAAAAGATCAAATTCAAAAATGGCTTGATTTTTTTGTAGATATTTAGTTTTGCCACGCCCTCTATTTTATATTTCAAAATCAAATGAAATTTTAAAAATACAATAGCTCCTCTGCTCTACGATGCCTAATAGAAGTAAGGTGATTTTTGTTCGTTATTTGCCCAATAATGATTACGATAAAGTTAAGATCCAGAAAGATTCAATCCCTTCTTTGCTTTCTGTTACAATCTTGGCCTCAAATTTACAAGAGATGTTGCTAGGCGTGAAATATAATCCTTTTACGAAGTAAGTAATTCAACCTCATAATGAGGTTACGTAATGGCAGATTAAAAAGATCCTGAAGATTCAAAAGAGAATCTGTCAGTAACTCGAGATTGTGGAAGCTATTCTCACAAAATGAAACAAATCAAACTTATTCATTTTTAAAAACTTTTAATTAATTTAGAAAATTAATCAAATATAACGTTACCGTCGCACAGTGGAGCAAAAAAAACTTGTAGCCTACACTATTCATCCAATATAGACGCTTTTTTAAATAAAGATTTTTAACTTTCAAAAAGGTTTGTGTGTTAGGATTTTTGATAAAAAATTTGGTTAACTTTTTATTTAACAACAAAATGGACATTTTTTCACTGTTAAATAGTACCAATCTTTTCAAGATTTTCAAATTTATCAAAGAAAATCTTATATCATCTAAGCTAAAACTATTTATAATGTATGTATGTATGTATGTATGTATGTATGTATGAATGTATATTTAATCTCTCCCTCCCGAGTAAAAATGCTTCGACTTGAGTTCGACTTGGCGATGTCTTGAGTTCGTCTCCAAGACATCGATGTCTGGCTGCGTCTAAAAACTGAGACGAGACATAAGCCAATGTCTTACTTTTATGGTTTCAGCATCGTGATTTCAAGTTGGCGTAACTTTTCTCAAGACGAAACTTTTCGACTCAGAAATGAGACCTCGAATGAGACAATTCAATTCAAGTCGAAACCAAGTCGAAGAATTTTTACTCGGGCTTTTATGGGTTTGAGGGCATCCGCTCCCTGTACACATGTTTACATTCCATCCTCAGTCTAACTAAACCACTGCTTATATTATAATGTTTCGCCTTACTTAAAATAACAATAATATTAATACTATTAATTCTTAAACTTCTAAAAATGAGCGATCTTCCAGGGCTTCCGTTTCCTCTTACCATAAAATACAGTTTAAACTACTTTAAAATTTAAAATTGTTGCTAGTTACTTTCCTTATTAGGATTAACTGTTTGGCTCTGCCCTGTTACCTTGCTTTCCCTTAGTTCTTCCATTTTCTTCATCCACGTCACTCCCTCTCAATTACCATCCGAAATCCATCTTTCACATTCATCCACACTCAACTGTCCCTCTTCCTCACCTGTACACGTCTCTAATACATGTGCCCATGACTCTATTTCGTATCCACATACTCTACACAGATTTTCCCCTTCATCCATCCAATATCTACAAGCTCGCACTCCCTCTCCCATTCTAAAGCGTACCACTCTACTCCATTTATCTTCCTTTTTTATTTTTTGCAAATATTCTGGTTCTGTAAACCCGTTGACCATCGTATACCAACTATTGTACCTCGAGTCCATAATCTTTCTCCATCTCTCTTCTCCGTGTCTTACTAATAACTCTAACTTCATGTCCTGCCACTCCAGTACCCCTTCTCGTATATCACAAACCCTCCTCATTTTTTTCCTTTCTTCCTCCCATTTCGAATTTCCCAAATTGCCTCTCGTTTCCTTATTCCGAATTTCGCCCAAGCATACTTGTGCTATTCTGCTCCCCTCTCCCCTTTTTAGCTTCTCTTCAAACTGCCAGGCTCTCCTAATTTGTCTAGTTACCATTTTTTCCATTCCTAATTCTTCCCTTAACATATATCATGGGCAACTCCAACTAACCCCGATGACCCATCTCAGAAATCTCTCATGCATGCTTTCCACTTTCCTATGTTCCTTCCATCCCCAGACCTCCACTCCATAACACAACACCGCCCACACCAACGCATCAAACAACCAAACCCTCATCCTCCAGTCGTCATTAAACCTTCTCTTTCCCATACCCCATACTTGGCCCATTACTTTACTCGCACTAAAAATATCTAAAAATAATTTTCAGTGGATGAAAATAATGTAAAATAATGTTGTATTACGTTATGAATAAATTAATAAAGAAAAATTGTTTTTCGGTATTAGCACTGTGTAGCTCATTGAAATCTAGAGTTTCGGTATATAATGTGGAAGGAATTAATGTTTCATTACGATTAATTGAAAATAAATGCTATCTGGAAATTAGTTAAACCATTTTCATGAACAAATTCGTAATTTGTATATTTTTTAAGGAATAGGCCCAATTTTTTATGGATTTAACTGAGAATATCTTTCCGATGACTCTTTGCTATGATATATTGTAAATTTACAAGAATTTAAACAATTTCCATGAAGAAATTCAGAGTGTGGCTATTTTTTTAAGAATAAGATCAATTTTTGACGAAATCAAATTATAATGTCTTTGTGATGACTTTTTTCTATGGCAATTTGAAAATTTACGAGAATTATCAATTATTTAAACAGTTTTCATAAACAAATTAGAGTTTGGGTATTTTTCAACGAAGAGGCTCAATTTTTTACGAAATAAACTAATAATATCTTTTCGATGTCTCTTTACTTTAATAACTTGTAAATTTACATGAATTATTAAGTATTTAAACAACTTTCATTAACAAATTCAGGTTTGGCTATTTTTCAATGAATAGGCTCAATTCAGAGTTCGACTATTTTTTCACGAATACGCTCAATTTTTGTTTACGGACTCGACTAAGAACGTCTTTCAAATGACTATTTGCTATGATACTTTTGTTGTTTATGAAAATTGTTTAAACATTCAATAATTGTTGCCAATTTGGCAAGTATCATGGCAAAGAATCATCGAAAAGACATTATCAGTCGATTTCGTAAACAAATATTAAGCTTCTTCGTTGAAAAATAGCCAAATTATAAATTCGGTTATGAAAATTGTTAAATCATTCATAAATCTTGTAAATTTCCGAAGTATCGTAGCAAAGAGTTATCAAAAAGACATTCTCAGTCGATTCTGTAAAAAATTGAGCCTGTTTGTTGAAAAATAGCCAAAACATTGAATTTGCTTATCAAAATTGTTTTAAAATTTATAAATAGCATCTATGTTCAATGAATCGTAATGAAACACTAATTTCTCTCACAGTGTATACAAAAACTCTGGATTTGAATTAGCTAAACATTCTGAAAAGTTAAAAGAAGTGTCAATTTCGTTGTTCAATAACCAATTTCACAAATTTTTTATATATTACAATTTTTTAATAATTTGGTCACTTCCTAAAGAAGCTATTGCAAAAATACAAAAATAGTTACGAATGTAATGTTTTCTTTGATTTTAAATGACATCTGGAATAATAAACATTATTCAATCT
This sequence comes from Andricus curvator, assembly GCA_932195095.1. Lineage (NCBI taxonomy): Eukaryota > Metazoa > Arthropoda > Insecta > Hymenoptera > Cynipidae > Andricus > Andricus curvator. The sequence continues at coordinate 354,897 of CAKNYM010052826.1, forward strand.
TCTTATGCTCATTTTAAAGTGCAAGAAGTTAAGTTCAGTTAAAGTTGAAAAAAATGGGAAACAAATTTGGTGTAAATTGTATAATTATGCTGATAACTTGCGGCGATTCTGTAGAAAAATACCTATAAAATAAATAAATTCAAGAACATTCAAAATGTTTATTATATCAGATTTCGTTTCAAATTTAAACCATTTTTGAAATATCATCTTTAAAAAAATGACACAATTACTTCATCCTGGGCATATTTTATTCAGAATTTTAAATGGATTTTAACATATTTAGGTTAGAAATTATGTAATAATAAATTATTATCAAACCTTTTTGAAAAATATAAAACACAAAGCAATTAAGCCCTAGAAGCAAGAAGTCGAAGAAAAATGCAATAATAAACTTGAAATTGTATATAATACATATATGCATATTATAGTAAAGATTGAAAGATGTAACACAAGACAATAAACCGCAAAAAAGTATGCGGTCCCGATAATGAATAATTTAATTTTCAAAAATTGTCGAAATATAATCTTGTTTTCTCGAGGATTTATTAATAATATTACATTACTTAGATTGAATAGAATAAATAACGAAGATTTAAATCTACACAAAATTTATTGAAGTTAACAAAATATACAAAGTGGCATTTTTATAATGCCCGTGGATTGAAATTGTCGACCTACAAAATTAATTACTAATATTATCAACTTTTGAATGCGTGTCATCGCTTTACCACTAAATGAACAATAAATATAAACCTAATCATTTACGAGTTTCCTTGCCATCAAGAGGGCACATTTCGTAAAATTTCGTCACATTACGCTTCCTAAAGGATTTTTGAAATACATTAGGCACACTATTTGCATTCATAGTATAACCGTAAAAAGCTTGTTTGAAAAAAAATGGGAACCTAAACTAAATTATTTCTAAAATTAACGAATATAGCTTGACAATTTGTCTGCAATTAAATAAATAATGTCAAAAAACTTAAATGAATATGAATAATAGATAAAGTTCAATATCCTCGAAAACATTAAAATGTGCAATTGCTTTCAACTAGAGAAACCTTTAAAATTAAAAATGTTAAAAATTAAAGTCTTCAAATTTAATAACTACATAATTTTTGAGAAAAATGATAGTTTTTCAATGTTGTAGGGCTCACCTTGAAGGTAATAAATGCCCATCAATGAACAGCATGTTTCAAAAAAAATTTCTAAGAAATATATGTTTTTTATTCATTTTTTAATTTGAGTTTTTATATATGAGAATTCGAAATTTCTACCTCATATTTTCCAAAGACATTGAAAATCTAATTCTGTTCGAAAGAGATAAAAAATTATTTCAGTTATTGGGTAAAGGATCCAATTTTCGAGGATATAGTCAACCTCAAACGTTGTTATCCTCTTTCTTATAAACGAAAACTCTTACAACTTTGAAACTTGTTGGTCTGAACAGAAAATTTAGCCAACTTTAATTCATGTATGTATTTTTATGCAGAAAATTGAAACTGAAGATAAAAATGTCGGAAAAGACAATATGTCAAATAAAACACCATTCTCGAGGTGCATTCCCCAATCACTCGCGCGAATTGGCAACTTAACCAAAAAATTCAAATAAAGGAGAAATTTACATAATTATTGAATAGGGTCGATAACGGTAAGTATGATACGAAATTAAAAAGTTAGACTTTGATTAGTGTTATTTCAAATATTTGAGAAGATTCTGGTTTAAAATTTTGGCAAAATGATCTTTCGACTTTTTACTTTCAATCGATCGCTTCTTTAATCAACCAAAACTTGTGTGAAGGAATATTTTTAATTTTCTTTGTTCGTGCGTCGGCGATTTCAGATTTTCTTTCATTGCGGGTGTGATGCGTGTATAAAAACACTAAAATCTAAATTTTACAAGATTCTGCTTTCGTAACTATAAATTAAATATCCACTCATTCTTATAATGTATGTTTGCTTTCAATCTTTTACCATTTATGAGAATATTAATGAAAATAAAATACAACATTTGAATTTGGAATGAAGGTTCAGTGATATTGAAAAACTTACATATTTTAAATTGTATAATTTCTAAATTGATTTAGAAAATACTTTTCTATGGAAATGTATATATTAAAAGTTGTTTTCAATTATTATTATTATTTATTTATATTTGTATTCCAAAAATTATGTTTTTCGCCAACTAACCTCGAACTGTTGACAGATTTTCGTATTTCACAATAAAAAAAATCTGCCCGCTTCGCGGGCACATTCTCATGGCGCGCTTCCCGCGCGGCTCGCTTCGCTCGCAAGTTTGAGCGCGCCTAGGGCGCGCGACTGTTGGATCTCGCACTTCGCGCTCGATCATATATTTATCTCGCGCTTCGCGCTCGATTATGTGTTCACCTCGCGCTACGCGCTCGGGCGTATTTGCATCGCGCTTTACGCTAGGCTCCTCTAGATTTGTCAACTTCGTGTTCGACTTCGATGAAAAGAGAAAGTTTGTTTGCAAATATTATAAAATTATCAAAACCTCTACATATTAAGTGATTGTTAAATTTATTTTTATTTTAGACTGAAAAGGAACTTTATTTACTCAAGGTTCTATCGACCTTAAGGAACACATTCTCATCCAGACACTCGGGCTTCGCGCTCGATATTTGATTTGAAAATCATTTGAACCGTATGATAGAAACAAAAAAGTTTGAGCGCACTTACGGCGTGCGATTTGGTAAATACACTGAGCGCGCACTTTGTGCTTCGTATTATATGTTCTTCATATACAAATTACTAAATTTGTATTTGATTTCAAATGAAAAGTAATGATATAATTCAGGCGACAAATTTTATTAGTTAACATTTTATTTTAGCTTGTGCCGTTTATCAAAAAAGTTAATTTTTTCATTTTGAATATATTCTTACCACAAAAATTTATTACAGGTGTGTAAGCCTTTTTTGAATGCACAATTTGTGTTCATTTATATGTTTTCGTACCTTGCATTGTTTTTTCAAAAATTTGATTTTTTTTACTGTCAATGTTATTTTCACGAATAAAAAAAAACCACGCATCCTATTGAAACGTGAGTCACAATAAATTTGTACCTCTTCCTTGGATGAACAAATTTGGTTTCGGTCATTTTTTCGTAGCTGGTAATATTCGTCTGAAAATTTGATTTTTCTATTTTCAATGCTGTTTTTTACGAATAAAACAAAAACTACGCGTCATATCAAAAGGTGAATGATAAGAAATTTGTAGATCTTTTTTAGGTGCACAATTTTGGTGAGATGATCTTTTCTGGTATCTTGCATAGTTTGACAGCAAAATGGCTTTTTTGATTTTTCATTAATTTTTTGTGCGATCAAAATTTGAATTTTTTATTTTTCAAAAAATTCAAAAAGTTGTTATGAAAATATTATAGGGTGTTCAGGAATCAACGTTTTTCTTTTCTTGACTTTTTTTCATATCGTGCGTTTTTCGGCTTAAAATGTTCATTTTCGTTTGTTTTTTGGAATTTTGAAAATGCTATAACTCCAGTAATTTTTTTTTTATCACGAAAAGTCATAAGAATATTTTGTTCTTCATTTTGCGTACTACTAATAACCGTACATAGAATTTTCAAATCTTCAAAAAAAGTGGTCTCAAAAATTTTCAAAATGTGCTCACTTTTTGGATTTTCATCCAAAATAGCTGGTTAACGAACTCGTTCTCTATTTTTCGGCCATAAAAAAGTGTGCCAAAGCTCAATCAAATCTGGTCATTTTTTCGAAAGTTATCGTGGCTACAGACAGACAGACAGACTACAGACAGACAGACACCTTCGTAAAAATAGTTTTTTCTAGCTCAGGGGGTCTCAAAACGTGGAGATTTGATGAGAACCGACTATGTCAAATTTTACATAAAACCAATACCTTCTCATTAGAATGAGAATGTAAAAAAAATAAAACAAAACAAAACAGATCACACTTACCCCTTACTCTGATTTTTAATTACCGTAAAGTAATTTATCATTAATATAATAAAAATTTCAAATTGTTTAGAAAACAGCGAATATTCAACGAAAATATAATATCTTCCTTTTTTCCTGAAAAAATCAACAAAAGGAGCTTTGTGAAGGCAGGAAATAAAATCAAAAGACCAGATGACACAATTACGAATTAGAGTTTTCTAAAAACATCTCAGTTTCTTTACAAATAATTAATTCAAGCAATAACTAATGATAGTCGCCTTTTTCTGACAAATAATTAGAGATAAAATCATTATGTTGTTATCAAAAAGTTAATAACTAATTTGCTTTTTATTTCAAATTTTCTCGTTATCACACTAACCCCGATATCACACTTATCCCTATCGACCCTCACATAATAAAATAACATTTAATTACTAAGTTGAAATTTTAAAAAGTATGAAAAGATGTTGTTCTGATTTTCTTTATTTGAAAAGGTGAAGATTATTATTAATACTGATATAACATAACCAAACTAAAACGTACTCTCGCAATCCATAATTGACAATTGGTTCAGAAACGAAAACTTCAGAATGAATTAATCTTCTAAAAATATCGAGTTTTTCAGAGACGGTAATCTAAAGTACCTACATTATTATAATATCGATTTTATTTTAATTTTCCTTACAACTTACTATTTATCATCAAAAATATCTGGCGATCCTCGACATGGTACAACATCGGTAATTGGTACATTTACCCTATGCCATTGCGCATTACTTTTTACGCTCTCACATGTACATATATATATATATACCATTAAACCATTTCCCTTTCAGGGTAGGCGTGACACTACCCGATTCGGGTAGTGTTTCTAGGTTTTTCTTGTAGTTATAAATAACTACAAGTGTGGGCTCACCACACCCACGATGTGCCAACAGCACTCATGTCAGTATTCTTGAATGGCCACCCATCCAAGTACTAACCGCGTCCAACGCTGCTTAACTTCAGTGATCTGACGAGAACTGGGTTTTTCAGCGTGGTATGGCCGTTGGCATAAATACATAATATACATAAATATTATATATTGAAAATTATATATTAATACATAAATACTTCAAAATTGGATTAAAGATAAATGAACTTAACCTGATTATTATTTTATCCAAAAAAGATTAAATTTCTACAAGAGATAAATTTTAAAACCAAAATGACGAATTTGGAACCAAGAAGATTAATTTTCTACCAAAAAGACACATTTTCAACAAAATGTATCAATTTCAAATAGTTGAGTCTAACAAAATAGTCAAATTTCAACCAAATAGATGAATTTTCCAACAAAAAAATACAAATTTAAAAATTTTTCAGTCAAGAAAAGAAAACAAGTTTATCAAAATTATTGAATTTTCAAGTCAAAAGACGAATGTTCTCTATAACAGTCTAATTTTAAACCCAAAAATAGCGTTATTTAACAGAAAAAGTCAATTTTCAACCAAATAATTGCATTATTACCCCAAAAAGAGGAAGTTTTGAACCAAGCAGTTTAGTTTTCTACTAAACAAGACAAAATTTCAATTAAAAAAGGTAATTTAAAAAAAATGGCGAATTCACATTTTTAGCTAAAATAATTATTTTAAAAATAAAGAAAATTTGAACGAAATAGTAGAATTTTCAACCAAAGGGATGAACTTTAAACCAAAAGAAAATATATATATTTAACAAAGTAGTTCAAGTTTTACCCAAATAGTTGAATTTTCAATTACAAAAGATCAATTTTCTACAAAATATTTAAACTTTCAACAAAAGAAATGACTTTTCAACTGATAATGTAATAGTAGATATTTCACCCAAATATAATTTAATTTTAAATGAAAAACAGCTGACTTTAACTAAATAACACGAATTTTCAACACAATAGTTAAATCTTCAACTGAAGGAGATTAATTTTTAACTAAGCAGTTGCACTTTTATCAAAAAAAGACGAATTTTCTACTAACTTTTTAACAAAATTTTTGAATTTTTAGCAAAATCATTACATTTTGAACTAAAATGATGATTTTGCAGAGAAATAAATAGAAATATAGGGTAAATAAATCACTGACCGGAATCTTGATCGTGTAACATTTTTAACCTAGTAATTTTTTATCTTTGACAGATATTTAAAGTACATCTTATAGAAATCCCCTGACTTTTGGAAGATTTTTTGAAAATCCCTGAGTTTCCCTGGCCAAAAAAATTCCCTGAATATTCCCTGATGCCCAGGTTTTCCCTGACCTATAACTACACTGTTAACATCAACTTCATTCAATACTATTTCCTGCCGATATTTCTGCGCTAAATTTAAGCTCATTGAATTAAATCTACTTCTACTTTAAATCTGATTCTCTAGTTACGGGAAAATATTTTGCCGCTATATTTTCAATTTTGAGGAAAAAACAGAAATGTTTACTAATCAACAATTTTGACACCACCAGGAATTCGAAATATCCTTTCCTCTGGAGGAAGTTCTCCAATTAGGTATCTCTGGAGAATCTGTTTGGCTACCTTAGAGTGTCCGGTACCAATGAATGCTAGAGTGGCATCCCGTCCGGCATACTCAAGCAGAATGTCCTGTCCACCAGGATGGTTCTTGACGAAATCCGTACAATTGTAGACATAGTCGTAAATGGCGATCCAACAATCGTCGGACGTGTCGTGCCAGGCTACCTCGTCGAGGGAAATTGTTTCGAGCTTTTCATCCTCTCCTCGACTTTGTTTTCTACTTCGCTTCCTTCTCTGATCCTTGAAATCCTTTCTTGTTTCAGAATTCCCATTTTCATTTTCCAGAACTGGAGTCGTTCTGTCATTCTCATGTTGCTGGATGAAGAAATCGTCCTCTGCTTTTGGCTCTTGCAAATCCAGGGCTTTAAAGGTCGACCTCAAAAGATCCATCTTATCCAGAATACTGTCCTCCCTTTAAAACGATTATCATTTTATTCGGAGAACAACATTTTTTATAAAAGGATAAAAGGTTGGGTTTCGTGAAAAAACTAAACTGTTATCGAATCTGATGCAGAAATTCTATTATGAAAGCAGATATTTTTATTTTTGTTAGAAACAAAAAAGTAGGAAATAATTAAATACATACTTTCAAACTGTTAAAAATAAATAGCTTAACCCTCAAAGGACACACCTCCAAATAAAGTAAACTATATTTTTGGCTAAAAAAAATCATGAGTGATGTTGAAACAATACAAAATAGGAATAAAATATTTGCAAAGCCTCAGTGATAATTTAACAATTTGAAAAAAATACTTGGACAAAAAATACGTAAACACTCGGAAAAAAATCGGAAAATCCGTGGCGTCACAGTGACCCCAAGTGTCATTTAAGGGTTAAAAGTAAATCACTTAATAATGTACGTTTTGAAAATGCTGAAATATAAAACTAAAAAATTGCAAATAAAAACATGAGCAGTATAAAAATTTAGAATTTTGAATTAAAAACATTCAAGGTTATACCTACTTGAAATTATACATTGAAAATCAAACAACTTCAAATTCAGACATTCAATACCCTGTAACTACAAACTGAAATTCTTCAAAATTCGATCATTTTAATTTCTAAGCCTCAAAAATATGATAATTTAAAATTATGTAAACATTTCAATTTTCAGAATTTCAACATCTTGAATTTTAATACATTGAAAACTGAACAAATTTTAATTAAGGGACGGCAATTTCAAAATAAAAAAAATCAAAGTTCTAATACTTAAACATTAAAAATTTGAGTATTCAAAACTAAAAAAGTTCAAATTAAGCACTCAATATGATGCTGTTTTAAAAGACTTGAAATTGTTGCACGTAAAATATAGTTTAAATCAAGTTTAAAGAAATAAGTTATAAATACAGAATTCACTTACATTTTATTTTCAAAATTACACATGAATTTTTTTAATTTTTCAGTTTTCCCACTGAGCTTCTCCTCTGATTTATAGAGTATGTTGTTTGAACCATAGCCTCAAGATCATGGTTCTATTTTATTGAAAGTTTAATTTTGAGAAAAATGTTCTCATTGTACATTGAAAATTGAACAATTTCAAATTCAGACATTCCCTAACCAGTATTTACAAACTGAAATGATTCAAAATGGTATCATTTTATTCTGTAAGCCTGAAAAATGTGACAATTGAAAATTATGTGAACATACGAAGTTCGAAACGTCAATACCTGGAAATTTAAAGAATTGAAAACTGAAAAATTTCAATTAAGGAATTAATGTTTAAAGTTATCAAATAATCAAAGATTTATACTTTAAAATTTTAAATTTGAGTATCCAAAACTAAAAAAGTTCAAATAAAACACTCAATGTGACGCTATTTCAAAAAACTTGAAAATTGAACGACTTCAATCTCGAAGCCTTAAGGCTAGACATTTTTAAACTAATGACTTCAAATTAAACAATTACATTAAACACTTTTAAATATCACAAAAAAGAAATAAAACATTTTTAGAATTAGGTATAGAAACTGCGCAATTTTAAATCGGAAATCTTAGAAATTCAACAATTTCAAAATAGAAAATTTTGAATGTTCGAATTTGAAACTGCTAAGTTCAACCCAAAATTGCTCGCAAATCCAGTTTCTCTTCTGTACGCCCCCCCCCCCACCGATTATTTTGAGCTAAGGAAGAAAAAAGGGTACTTCACGTTTTTGAGAAGAACGATTATAAATCTCATTTTTGTCAAAGACGGCTCTAAGGTATGAATAGTAGTTCAAAGTTCAAAATTCTTCCCCTTCCTGAAATACATAAATTTATCAGATTCTCAATTATTATTCTTGCCAGATTTTTATCTTGTGTATTTTGGGAAAATTTTCAAAAAAAAAAATAGAAAGAAATCGATCAAAATAGCGTTTATTTAAACGAACTACAACACTTTATTGTTAGAAATATTTTTGTTTTGAATTCAGTTATAATATTAAGAACATGTCTGATGAGATTTTTATGGTTTCTGAGCTTCAAAGCGTAAAAAAATTGGGTTTTATCTCCAAAATTGAAGAAACATAATTTTTCTGAATTATATCATGTTAAAAAGGTATGTTAAATTTTCTTCTGGTACTTTTGTCCTAATTGTTTTTTTGTTACTTCATGTATAAATAAGAAATCATTCAAATTTTCTAGCTGTACTAAATTGTTCCAGCCGTGCATAAATTATTTTTATTATCGTAAATTCCTATTTTTAATTGTGAAGAAATTAAAATGAGGAAGAATTCTAAACAGGAAAATAATACTTTTTTTTTCTTTTCTTAAAAATATTAACTTATTAAAATATCAAATAAATAAATGAATAATACGACTGATTTAGTGGCAAAGAGTTAACAGTGTTCATGTTAGTAATAAATATTTAAAAAATGACATTGTAACCACGCTTCAGTTTGATGTATAATAATTGATACAAAAATACACTTGAGTAATCTTTTTAGGAATTAAACGAAATACTTGGTTCCCTGATTAGAGTGCTTTCATATTTTAACTTCTTTAAAATTAAAAATAGGAATTCACGATAATAAAACTCATTTTAGCACGCAGCTGGAAAAGTCAAACGATTTCTTGTCTATATGAGGTAACCAAAGGACATCTTAAAAAGAGATGTAAAAAGAAAATTTAACTCGCCAGCTCATTTACAGCTAATATTAATTCAAAAACATTAGGTTTTTACAATTTTAAAGTTAAAACCTAATTTTTCTCAGCTTTGTAGCTCTGGAACCTTAAGAATCTCATGGAAAATGCAGTTCACCTTATTACTTAACTAAAAACAAATGTTTGAAAAAAGTTGTTTTTTGTTTAAAGAAATTCTATTTTAGTCGATTTTTCATAGATTTTTTCCATTTTTTCATGAAATTTGCTAAAATACGCAAAATAAAAATTTGATACGTATATAATTTTTCGAAGTGTCTCGGCCCGAAATTCGGGATGAGTGGTCAAATATTTTTTATAAGCTTGTCTAGTTGTCATAATTTTATACATTACAGGAAGAAGAACAATTTTGAAATTAGAAATAAAAAATCCTTTTCTCAAACATGCGAAATACGAATGTTTTCTTCCTTGGCTCAAAATAACGAAAGGCATCTCTGAAACACATACAAAAGAGAAACTGCATGTGGAAGCACTTTTCGGTTGAATTTAATTCACGCTAGCTGTCCATAAAGTTAATAAATGAAGATTATTTAAATTGTTGTATTGAAATTCACGAAGTGGAAATTAAGAAATTTGAATGCAAACAACTTTTAATGTGAATAGATGCAAGCTAAACAAAATCCAAATTGGATCATCGAAACGAAAGTTTAAATTTAAAATTTAGAAAAAGTTTAACTTCAGGTAACAAAAATTATAGACCGTATTGTAATCGCTTCATTTAAAACTTTTCAATCGATCTAACGAAAAATTAAATTACTTTATATGAGAATTATTTTTATTATTTACTTATTCAACAATCGCATAGAATACATGGTATGATCCATAAGTACAGCTACGATATTTGCTTAGGTCCTAGACCTGTGCAAAGAGGTTGAAATTAAATTAAACTTACTGACTTAATTAACTATGTATGTGACTTAACCGGACAGGTAATATCTAGCGACAAGACACAATTCCGCTTTATATGAGAATTGAACACTTCCATATTTGAAGAAAAAGATTTAATTCACGAAAAATAGTTATTTCTGATACAAGGACTCTAAGTGGTACTTTTTCGGCCGAGTGTGAAAGTTGGAGTACGAGTCGGAGTCGTGGCGTAGCCGAGACGAAGAAAGAGTACTGCAATTCACACGAGGCAAAGTGCCACTTAGGGGCCAAGTGTCACACACTACTTTTTATCATACCAGTCGAAAATAAGTCCAAATAAGGTTGCATAGAGTCCTAATCTGAAAACCTGAGAGGGAATCCAATCCAAACAGATCCAATTCAATTCAATTCCCAAAACTAAGGACGAGTTACACACTATTTTTAAACATACCAGTTAGCGCAAGCGCAGTACGTCTACATGCCAAAGTTGGGGTCACTACAATCATCGTACCATAAAGTACAGATATAAATTAATGAATGTCCGTTAGCCAATCAGATCACAGTGTCAGTTACTTTATAGTACGCTGTACCCTAAGTAAAAATGTTACGGCCTACTCTAAGAAGTGCCATTTTAGATATCGTTCACAGTACCGAAAATCGCACTTATGATGGTGGTGTGATAAACAAGTATTTATTTGTATTTTGTTGATTCAATTTACCTTATTGAATTTTCCTGTAAATAAGCTTCCCAATTTCATATACTTTTTTTTTATCAAAGCCAGGAGGTAATTCCTGTCAGTTTAGACAAACAATCGATCGTGAGCTTAAACCAATTAATAGGGAGATAAAAGCGAATATCCGGTTTTGTTGATTCAAATATAACAACAATGTTGTATGAGGTTACTGTGGTTTTCGAATGGGTGTGCACATCAAATCTAGTTCATAGGAAAATCGACCTCATTGTCAGCGAGGTATTTAAAATTGCAGTTACAAATTACATTTCGAAAATTCAAATCATTCACTAAACATTTTTCTTATGCGTATTATCAAATATAAAAAAAGAAACAAATTGTGTAACTTTTTGTAATTATTGTACTTTTTATTTAAATTTTATTTCCAAAAATACACCTGAATTTTTTGTATTTAAAAGTTTATTCTCTGAGCTTCTCTGGTTTAAGAAGTATGTTATTTTTGTCATAGTCTGAGGTTAAAATCATGCTCCTATTGTAAAGAAAGTTAAATTTTAAGAGAAAAATGCAGCAAGTTCGAAATAATATTTCAGTAATTCAAATATAATTTCTGCAATTAAAAATCAATCAAAAAAATTTTTTGTTTCTCGGTAGTACAAGAACAATAGTAATAAGTGATATAAAACATTCTGCAATATTCAAAATTGAACTGGTATATTGGTTCCAATAATTAACATGGAGCAAATATCATCGTGGGACTTCATATTTGTTTATCGCATTGGGAAAATCCGTTTCAGAGCTAAAATTAAAATTGTTGCTACGACAGTGATTTAATTAAAAATATAGAAAAACTCGAGCAGAACAGTGGTTTTTCGTTCTCCCCTGAGGTCTGTTAGAATATATGAAAACATATTTGAATTGAGATTTGTTACATTCTCTGTATTGCCATCGAGACAGTTGCGTTGTTTGGTTGCTACTAACAGAAGTAACCACTTTTTTTTATTTAATAAAACCTTAGTATTAAATTCAAGAAGCATAGATAATGCCCAAAGCTAAAATAAATTTTCCTTCCAATAATGGACAATTTTCAAAACAATTAATCAATTTATTTCAGTTATCAAGATTTGAGGTAGCAAATCGCAGCTTGGCAGGTGACTGACCAACCATTAAAAAATAAGTTTAGTCAAGATTTTATGTTATTTCTTTAGAAACTGTGCGACCAAAACAAACAACAAAACCTTGCAAACAACTCATTTTTGATCTGTGCCTACATCTACATCCTAATCTATGAAACCGTTTGGTATTGAATGTAAAAAATGAGAATTTAGAGATGACATAAACAGTACACTTTCAAAAACTATTTCAGATATCGAAAGTTCTTGCAATACTTATCGAGAATATGTTGCTTACTTCTGATTAAAATGCTCTGTAAATTGGTTCGATAGATTTGCCTTCACAGGTGAGCACAGATGAGAAATTTAATTTTTTACAAACATTTAACAATAATGTATTTTTTATCCAAACTCTTTGCCTAATATTTGACCTAGAAATCTATGACAACACTGAATAATAATAATTGAACATTATGGCACCATTAAATTCAAGTAAAGAATAAGCCAATTTAATTAATTTGATTAATTTTTAATCAATATTATCTGAAAAATATTTTTAATTTGTCATCTTTAGTAAATAAGTAATTTTATTTTAATTTAATTAATTTAACGTACCTATCTTATTTTTGTTAACTATAGAAAAACATGAGATCCCACTAAAAAATCTACGGTGCAAAAAATGTGCCAAGTATCTACTACACGAATTTGTACAATCAAATTTGGTCAAATGATTTGGGCAAAAATATTCATGATAAAATATATTGAGAAACTTTTTTGAAAATTATGCCACAGAGATTTTTTAATAAATTTCAAAAAGTCATAATGGACATCATAAAACTTGGTGGGATTGAATGTTATAAGTATCATGATTTTAATTAAAAATTGCTTACTATGTGAGATTGATGGTATAATATAATTCCGCCAAGTTGTATAATTTCATGTATGGCTTTTAAAATTGCATTTGAAAAAATGTGTGGGACTCAAACGGTGATCTTTTTAAAGAAAACAAAAATTACCGGTCATTTCCTGGTTTTCACAGGTTTGCAACCATTGTTCGCAATCAATGAAATTATACAATTTTGAATTAAATGCAATTAAACTGCAAAATTTCAAATTTTGAACTTCTATAAATTGTACAGTTCAAAGATTTAGATTCAGTTCAAAAAATATAAATCCACGTTATCCTTTTTATTGCTCTTAGTACAAGAATGAATGAAAGAATTTGTAAGTTTTCAAAATGATAAAATTTTAAGCAATTTTAAGCTAGAAACATTAAAAATGTAACAGTTTAACATTTTTTTCAAACTGAACACATTTTATATTAGGAGTTACATTATTTTTATTTTAAGTGGTTTCAAATCAATAATTGATCAATTGTTATTGATACATCAAAATTTGTTTTTGTTTCAAAGAATTTTTAAATATTCTCTTAAAATAATGTTTTCAAAATAACAAATAATTTTCCTAGGAATATTGAAAAAAAAAGTTGCATAACTTAATACCTCTGAAAACCCTCAAAAAACTTCAACATTTCATTTCATAACCTTCAGAAATCTATTTAAAAAATCAGAAAATCTTGTTAATGTTTTGAAATATTTTCAAATTTGAAATTACTTTTGAAACCTTTTCCAAACTTTTAAATATCTTTAAACATTATTAAAATTTTTCCAAAAATATTTTTAAAATCCTGCAAAGTTGAAAAAATTGCCTTGACATATTCTAGATTCTTTTTTGACAATTTAGGGAATCTTTTCATATATTTTGCAATATTGTCTTGAAATTAATTTTTCAAAATAAAGAATCATTTTAAGTTTTCATAGGAATCTTAAAAAATTTTCTTTTATTAATTGAATGCTTATATGTACAACAAACTGCCAAGGTCATAAGCGACTGTACTACAGGGTTAATTTTAGACTGTAGGTTATCTGTGGGGTAGTATAACCAAGAAACAAGAGCGAAGCTTTCTGCAAACCCATTCAGCCTCGCCTCCTGCTTTGGGAATCGAACCCGCGCCAGCGTGGCTACCATTTCTTTCGAAATCTGCAAAAATCTACAATTTTGTTTTAAATTATTTGAAGTAATTTAAATTTTTCAATTAATTTTAAATCTTTTCGAAACTAGTAAATACAAAAAATTCAACAATTTCACTTAAATTAAATTTTTTTTATGAAGAACAATTAAAATTGTAGTCTTCAGAATTTACATTAAGCTTTCTAGAATTTTAACGATTCAAGGCTTTCTAATTAAAATAATTTAGTTTCAAATTGTTTAGTTTTGAATATTGGTTTATAATTGCTTGTCTTTATTGAACAGTCGAATATTGCTAAATAATCAACAACCAAAATTTTCCAATGTATTAATATATAATCCATTATCTATTAATTGGAAGTTATTTTTAAATCAAAAAGTAGTTTATCAAATTTCAATGAGACGTTTATATTTGTTCAACTACTAAGGCTTTGGAATTAAAACAATTCAATTTTTAACGTTAAAATATGTGAATTCTTTAATTTTGAACGGATTCAGAATTGCCCTGTGCAATCAAATATTGTTCACTTTTTAATACTTAAAGTACAAACCAATTTTAAAAATCAATGATTGATTAATATTTTCAGTTGATCAACTAAAAACTTTCTTTATAAATGAATGTCATTTTCAAACGCTTCTAATTTTTAATTATTTAAGTCTTCAAAACTAAATTTTTAAATTCTTTAAATTACAAATTTACGCTTCTAAATCATCATCTGGAACGGAAAAATTTTAAAGTAAAAGATTATAGAATTGTGAACTGAATGATATCATAATTGAAAAAGTTAACAATTGAATTTAACATTTAAGAAAAGTGTAAATCCAACTTATTTTGAATTTGCAAATAGTTTCTGAAAAAAGAGGAAAAACAAAAAGATCATTTTAAATTGCATTATATCATCACGTGATATGAAATTTGTGATATTTGATGTGATAGGATAGATTTTTTTTTCTAAAAATGTGTGAAATTCCCGGTAAAAAAAAATTCACTGTCAATTTCTGCTTTTTCCAGGTCTCAAACGATTCCCGGTAATTTCCCGGTTTTTCAGGTCTCCTGGTCCAGCAGCCCTTATGTTATCTTTCATGCTTCAATTAGAGCTGATAAATAATTAATTCCACATTTGAAAAAAATCAAGAAAAGAAATCTACATTCATTTATCATTTCACCAAGATTCTTATTCTTCTCTAAAAATTTTAGATTATCATTTAAAAATCCCTCCTCATTGCAAGAAATGCTAGCAGTTCTCACTAAAAACTATCCGGATTTTTTGAAAAAGAATGTTCTAAAGTTCAAAAGTATAAACATAATTCGCTTTCACAAAACGTATATAATACAGAAAATCGACTAACTGCATGATAGATACCGCGTATCTGCCAAACTTTTAAAAATAGTAGCTCCACTTGTTCCTCCAGTTAGACAAATGTATTGTACCTCTCAGTCCAGATAAATTCATACAGGGTATTGCACAGTCGAAAACTTTGATAAAACTTGAAGACACGAAATGTATGTAACGAAAAATCTGATTTTTTGTCAACTTAAGATTGGAGGCACGAGTCACAGATAATGGGTTCAAAAGACAAGATAAAAAACCTACGGGGAAGATGCTGTATCTCTCAGATGTCGTTCGTGGGACATTTCATGAAAAACTGAGGCTCGTTCGCACAAGGGAAATCAATTCTAACGAGAGAGGCGAATGTAATCCCATTACCGGTTGAAACCTGAAGCGTGCACGAGGGTCTGTACACGATAGTTGGATATACTTGAAGGTGCTCTCATGAAAAATGTGCAGCACGCATTTTTATAGTCACTTGCTTGCAAACTTCGAAAGGAACTTCGAAATTCTAATTGAAATTGATCAGTTGCAAGAAACAACTGTCTCAGTAAAACTGTTTTTGCGTTTCAAATGTTTCTCGATGTTTTCAAATACTGATAAGGAAATGAGATAGTATCACTAGTTTATAAATGCAACTCGTATCTAAATACAGATGGTCAGACACGCTGCACATGTGATGCATTTTCTTATCACGCAGTAAATTCTACATGTTGCAATTATTCCTATATTTCCTCCTAGAAAGCAGGAAGTAATTGAAAAGCTATTTTTTATACAGAGTTAACAATATTTGTGTTGAAAACTTAATTCATGATTCAGAATTTTATGATAAACGTCATCATTATGGGTGATAATAATCATGGTGAAGTGTATTGACCCTCAATAATAAATTTCTTTGAGAATTTTGTTGTTCGTTGTTGACTTTAGGGTCAGATAAATTGAAAACAATTAAATTATTTCAAACATATTAAAAAAATTATCATAGGGTTCGTAATAAGCTTATTACATTACTTCAAATAAATTTAAAAACATTATTTTTCAATATATGTAAAATTTGTATACATATTTTTTTACAAACAATTTCCAAAATTAAGGTTATTATACAAAAAATTACAGAAAAATGGTTTCATAAAATGTACGTAGCTGAATTTTTGTTTAAGATTTCTCCAAGTACAACTTTTTTTTTTCAAATTATGTTGTATTCTTTATTACAGTGCAAATGCTTTCATAACATTTACGTAGCTAAACAATTGTTAAAGAATATTTGAAAAATTCTTTAACTACAAGTTTTTTATTAAATTTCTATTCTTACTATATGGTGTAATTTTGTAATAACAGAATATCAGTATATTTCAATTAAGAAATGTAAAAAAATTTTACAAAAATGTTTTAACTGAAATTTCTTTATACAAGAACTTAAAGAAAAATGTTTTCATGAAATGTACGTCGCTGCCAAAAAAAAAATTCTTCAACTACAATCTTTTTTTTATATTTTTTTGTATTTTTTACTACAGTGTAAATTTTTCCATCAAATGCACGCAGCCAAAACTTTTAAAGAATATTTTAGTAAACATTCAATAATTACAAGTTTTTAAATATTGTATTTTTACTACAGGGTGATATTTAAAAAAATGTATTTTCACAGTATATAATTTTAATAATTAAAACAAAATTTTATATAAGTTTTCAACTGTGATATCGAACAAAGAATAACCCTTGTAACTGTAAATTTTGTCGCTACAATCAATTATGTAATTTTTACCGATTTAATAAAATTCTCTGATGAGGGCCACGATTGTGTACTAACCGTAAAGCCAACAACGAACATCAACATTCTCAAACAAAAAAGATCATTATGGTGATTCAAATAAAATTATTTTCAAAACTAAATACGCACACCAGCCTAAATTATACCTTTTTAGTCTCTAAATTTGTCACACAAAAAAAAATCGGATAAGACTTAGATGTCCTCTATTTAAGTTATTTTTTTTGTTAATTGATTTTTCGTTATATTTATTTTCTTCATGCCTTGAAAATGCATAAATAAAATTTGTATACATATAAAATTATCGAATATCATATTACCATCACTGCACATAATTTAGTAAATTTTGTGCACTCTTTTTCAGCAAAATTATAATTTTATCTCAATTGTTTCACATTTTTCTCTAATAATATGCTATAAGGTGTGCACAACTGCACATTACCAAATACTATAGGTTTATTAACCATTTTGACTATAATATTTTAGAGAAATTGCAAATTATTATTGTTATTATTATTGAAAATTATATTTGTACATAAATAGGTACCAACAGAACGTGTGTGCATTAATTAGATTTGATTGAATTAATTTCATTGCCTTGTATCACCCTAGTGGTGATTTATTTGATGTAATTAATTCAGTTGAAGTAGAGATTGAAGTTTCCTAGTTTTAAATACAAAGAATGGTTCATATTAAACCATGTCATTTTTGACAATGACAGAATAATTATCTTATTTATGGAAGGGAAAGAAATGAAATTTCAATTTGATAACGATAATTTTGTACGTGATAAATTGTTGGCAAAATAGTGTAACTGTTTTTTCTTATAAATATTACTTTTAGACAGATTGTTATTCCAATATTTTTTCAAAAGTCAGGACTTTAAAAACACTAAATAGTGGTCATCTTGAGTATGTATCTTGAAAACTTTGAAATTAATATATGTGAAATTGACACTTGTAAAACCTGACACGGATGCGCTCGTGTTGTTGTATAATACATGCACCTATAGAAAAATGTTTCTTCGTTTGAAGGATGATACTTCTTCCGATCAAACAAATATTTTTGAATGCAAAAAGTTCTATTGATTTTAACAAATATTTTTCTTTCATGGATATCAAAGAAATATTTGTTTATTGTTGTGATCAGTACTGATTTTGCTTAAGTCATGAATGAACCTCATTTCACTATACTGTCATCAATTAAAACTTCTTCAGACATAAGTTCAAACCAGTTTCGCGTGACGCAATTGGCATCCATAATTTAAATATAAATGATGTAAAGTTGCAGTTTCTTGCTAAAAATTTTAATGGAATTGCATATTATAAGAAAATGTTAATCAGACAGATTACAGATTATCGCTCGCTTTCGCTTTGCGATTATTATTTAAGAAGACGTAGTAGTTGTTTTTGAAATATGTACTTACATAATCATCAGCTACCTATAAAACTTTCATACAGAGAACATTTCTTCAATGAAAATGAACAAAACAGCTTTTTCATAAATCAATACTTATATTTATAATAAGTGTTGTGCTGAAATATTTTTTGAAGTAGAATCGATTTAGCTAAACTTCTACTGGATTCAACTTATGCACGATTTCTATTAGCTTCAAAGCTTTAGTTAGCTTCGAGACAAAATTAACCGACTTACTAACTCGCTTTGGTCTTTCGATAAGGTAATTTTCAAATGCAAATAAGTCAACTTTTCTATTTTAGCTACATAGGATTGTACTCTTATTTCACTAAAATAATTAATAATTTTGATCAAATGTTTGCAACACTGTCTCAAATTTATAAATAATTTAGATTATTTAAAAAAATTCTGCTGGAAAATTCTATACGTGCTTTGTCTTGTTTTCTTTTCTGTTTTAAAACTTTTGTTTGTGACTTGGAAAAGCCTTCTTTTGTTAATAAATTTGTTTACATTTTGTGATATTATATACTTCATTTTAAACGTTATCGGTAATTATATTTTGCGAAAAAGAAAATAATTAATATTATATACGTTCGCAAATATTGTTTATAATATGTAAAAACTGCAACTTTTTTTTTAAATTTCATAAAGATTTTTTTCAATTTTTTTCCCTTCCTGACTGATATCATTACTTATATTATTTCATGAATGAAATTTAAAAAATTATAAACATTTTCACAAACTTTTGAGGTTTCCTAGAGCAGGAAAAATGGATTTTCTACTAATCTATTTTGAAAATCAAAACGGCAGTTTTTTATTTATGTACTTAATACGCCCTAAAGTATTTTTCAGAATTTATTGAAAATTTTGTGTCATATTGTTTTTGTTAGTCATCCTTTTTTTTAAATATTTTGTCTACCATACTGTTCTGCCATTTTAAACTGTTGAAAAATTCGGATTACAAAAATTTCAGATTCAGCTACCCAAAAACCCCCGAAAAAGAATAGATATTTTATATTCGTGAATACAATTTCTTCGTACGCATATTTATCATAGATATAAAATGATACGTGCCTGTTCATCATAAAAAAAGTTCATATTAAAAATAACGATCAATTTCTTCCAATTTTTTGTATGCAATTTTTTATATTTGTCATTAGAGTAAAAATATTTCAAAAATTGATTTCAAACATGACTTTTAAAAACATTGACTAATGATCGAAAAATCGTGATTCATCTCACTTCCATATAATTCATAATCGTAATGCAGATTTATTTATTTTGTTTATTCAACGTTTTGTTTCAAATCGAGAGCTGCTGCCCTCAAACGGCGAGTACGTTAGATTATTTTTAGACGTGGAAGAATCCCTATCACTGTAGGTAAAATAGAAACTATTTGAAAAGTCAATATCGACTTGGTTTTCCATCTAGATACCGCAGCTGATACAAACTGATAAACAAAAGCTTCTGCAAATAAATTCTCATTCGATGGTATACGAGTTTCAATAATGAAACTCTCTTCCTTCATTTTCCACAGTTGATAACTCAAATCAAGAATTAAATTTTCATTTTTGATGTATTTCCAGGTGGAAACAAAATATGTATAATCTATCGATAGTTTATGTATAAAGTTAAAATTATTTATAGGTTGTCAAAATACATGTTTTTTTACTGTTTTATTCAGAAAACATATATTTTTCGATGGACTATACATAATTTTTCTACCTGGATTTTTATTTTTTTAACAATATTATTTATAAATATCTACTTTAAAATAGATTCTATTATACTGCCTTTGATTTAAAAGATGATTGAGACTTAATCTCAAGATTCCGATCAATAGAATTGCACTAACTATCAGTAACTCATTTTTCAGGACTTCAATGAGTAAAAATCAGCTAGAAATGAGTAAAAATTGACTAAAATAGTAACTTGTCACTAATTTCACAGTATAAAGACAACTATCATTTTCAATACTCGTCACTGAAACGTCCGTAATTTTTTCTACTGAAAAATCAGTGAATAATGACGACACATACAAAAAATATTCATATATGCAGAAGTGACTCACGACTGCAATTATTGATCTTTATAGTAATTAAAATTGAACAACCTTCGAAATTGTTTTTTTTCCAATCTTTTAGTAAATTGTTTGTAACACATGCATTATAAGCAAGCTTCTTTTAGAACATGATTTTACTCAAAATAATTTGATAAGCTTCAATATAGAAAGATTTGCACCATATTATTTTCTGCCTTTTGAGATGAGATACTGTATTGTACCAGGTCATCATTAATCTTATAGCATGCTATACAAATTTGAGAAACGTAATTATTTCCTCTTTACCAACTGCTAACATTTTCCAATCAACAATCAAGATCAAGTCTATATATAAGAATCAATCGTTCCAAGGGATAAAAAGGTGAGACTAGATGCCAACGGGGTAAAATGAAAAAAGCTAAGCGGCTGGTGGCCGGTATCGAACAGCGCATGTCGAGAGGAGGCGTCGCGACGCTGCGAGGGCAGCGCCGACATCAGTTCCAAACATGCCACCACCCTGACGTACGACCCTCTTTCCCTCGCGCTAATCGACGTTCAAAATAAGTTAAAAAGGAAACGAAAAAATAATAATATATAAAAACTACGATCTCGACCACGAATACGACCACGACGATCAGCACAACCACCTCAACCAGGATAAGACGATCAATAGAATCTGATCATCAATGACAGACTTTCGAGGCGCAGATCGACCACAGAACCACGGTACTACACACGTCCGCTTATTACTGACACCGATCGACCAGTGGTTTCCTCTTTATCCTCTTCTTCTTAGAGCTTATCCATCTCAACGACTTGTGTGTCTCGTTATCAATAGTGTCTCCCTTTTTAAATTTTAACCAAAAATTCAGTTAATTCGGGCATAAAATCAGCAGTTCTACTCGGAAAAGTGAGTGCGCGAGAAATGGATGCACGTGTCTCGTGGGTTCGCCGTTGATCGATCGCCTGTGCGGAAAACAACATTGGAAAAGGTTTGCAACCAAGAAGTTCACTTCCAGTCTGCCTAATTGATTGGATTATTATTAGAGCGAGACTAATTTTGAAATAGCTGAAAGAGCATAGTAAGGTTATTTCTTTTTTTCTGTTTCTTCTTCTTCTTTTACTATTTTGTCATCCCTTTTGGGACGACGAATTAGTGCCTTGGTGGTTTTTTCTCCTCGTGGTCACTAAGCATCGACTCTTCCCGGATCCCCGCGCTTTCGGACAAACTTCGACTTGACCGAGCCGTTCCGCGCGCAATTTAAAAACAGAATTCTAAAACTAGCAAGCCATAGGCTAGTTACTTGGTAGTAGGTGGACGTTGGTCGCTCGTCGTTTGTCGTCAAGTCGAACGCCCGACAAAAGTGAACGGGGAATCGTGCCAGGTAACTCGAGCTGAAACTGAGCCCAAAAGTCATTTACCTGGATCCCAGTACAACGGGGCTAAGGTTGCACAAATGCACATCGTGCTCCGCCACGACACGGGTGAATAAAACGCCGCATGCGGTTTCGTGCACGCGTAGCGAAAAGGAAATTTGCGAGTTATTTTCGAGCATTATCGACACCCGTGCGAATCTTGGTGGTTTTATTTTAACTTGCGCGGCGAAGAATCAAGAAATGAGGATCAAAAGATTTCTGAATTGAGGCGAAAATTCGGGTTAGAATGGTACTAAAATCGAGATAATTTTGACAAGTAGATCACTGTGAGAAAGAGGATATTTTTAGCTGCAGAATTCTCAATTGAGAATCAAGCGAACAAAACGTGATAAATCCACTTTTTGGAAAAAATTATTTATGCATGGTTTTAGCATCTCTAAGATTCGAAGAATATGATTCTTGACCCTTGCTTCACAAAAGAAATCCATACCATTGGAATCTCGCTTTGAAAATGTTGTAATTTTCAATATATATAAATCAAAATTTGTGAATTTTCTACTAGAGTGTTAAATATGCTATACAAAATGCATACATTCAAGTTAATGGATTCAATAATTCGAGAATATTGGATAACCAGTTAAACGGTTTCCTCTATATGATACGATTTGATTTTTTCCTCCATCATTGGTCTCTTTCAGGTACAGCATTAGTCTAATCATTAATATTTTGATACGAAAAACGGTATTGACTTTGTGGGAGGTTAAAGCAATTTTTATGTAGTTATGATTTTGAGTTTTTTTGGATTGCTTTCAATAAGTGAGAGGAATTCAGACCTATGTTTCAGTAAGTTATTTTGTTCAGAAGTTAAACAATTAATTCTTCCT
This sequence comes from Andricus curvator, assembly GCA_932195095.1. Lineage (NCBI taxonomy): Eukaryota > Metazoa > Arthropoda > Insecta > Hymenoptera > Cynipidae > Andricus > Andricus curvator. The sequence goes on from CAKNYM010052826.1 coordinate 378,008, forward strand.
TTAAAAAAAGGAACGAACTGAATCAAATCACTAGGGACTTTTACTGACAAATCAGTAAAAAATTTAAAAGGTTAATTTCACTAATTAATTGGCGGAACTCTTACTGGTTTGATTCAGTAACACTATCAATTGAACAAAATTACCTTCTAGTTTGATTTTATCACTCTCTAAATTTCATCTTTTTAAAAATGCACAATTTCGACTCTCTGTTGAACTCATAAATCTATGAAATTGGACTACAATTCCTTGAATCATACTTTACTGGCCATTTAGTAGGAAAAGATATTGCAATTCCGTGCCGCTTATAAAAACTTTAGTAATATTTTCTACTGATAAATCAGATCACTGAAATGTCAATGAAAATGCACTGATCTTCACTCTAAAAACTAGAGATCTCTATTTTTTACTAAGTCTTATTTTAATATCTGAAATTCGCACTGGAATAATACTTTTTTTACAGTTATTAGTCCATTTTCACTGATTCAAATAGCCTCAAGTACGTCACTGATTCTCAGTGGTATCAGTAAAATTTCACCAAGTTCAGATTTTTTACGTTATTTAGAAACTAGATTCTGTAATTTCATTCCTGAGGACAATTATTTTCTTCGCAATTACAACTCTTGCGCTCAAAAGGAAAAATTAATCCATTTTTATAAATAAATTAAAACACGTTTCATTTAAAACCATCATTAAAAGCAGCGTACTGTCTAAATGACAATTACTGATCAAATAGCAAAAATTAGTCACTATAATGACTGATTTAGATTAACTTAATTTCGAGTAAAAAATACTAATCTTTAATAAAATAATTAGACGACATTATTTTCTTTCACTCGAAGAGCAGTGAAATTACTTTCACTAATCGTTTAGTAACCTGTTTGAAAGGATTTCAAGCTATTTCAGACCAATTTAAGGTGTTACAAAGCATGTTATCTGATTTCAAGGGATTAAAAAAAATTTCAAGCGATTCTAAATAATTTCTACAGACTATGCACACACTTGTAAAAGATTTTTAAAGGGTCACAGAACACCTACATATGAACTTTAATCGATTTAAGAAGGGATTCTGTGAGATTTAAAAAGATTTAAAGTGTTTTCAATAGGTTTCAAAATACGTCAAGGCATATTACTAAACTTTTAAACGTTTTAATAGGTTTCGAAGAATTTTCAGCCATTTCAAAGTATTTTACAAGATTTTTGAGATTTTCAAAGTATTTTAAAATATTGCAAGAGATTCAACAGCACGTCCAAAGGGATTGCAAGTAACTTTAAAAAATTTCTAAGGATTTCACAGATTTTCTAAGGATTTCTAGTGACTCAAGCATATTTCAACTGATTTCCAAGATTCTTTTGGAATTTTATGGCCTATGAAAGGATTTTAAGGGATTTTTGCGGGTTCCAACTAATTTTAATATTAAAAAACTTCTAAAGGTTTCAAGTGGTTTCAAAAGATTCCAATGGATTTCAAGAAAATTCTAGAGACCCCAAAGTATTTAAAAATATTTTAAGAATTATCGAAGTATTTCAAAATCAGAGGATTTCTAAGGACTTTAAAATATTTTAAAGGATTTCAATGGGCCTCTAAGGATTTTGAGTAATATCAAGAGGTTTAAAAAATTATATGGAATTTCAAATGATTTCAAAATAAATGTATAGGTTTTAAAAGTGTTTTAAGAAATTTTGAAAGGTTTAAAAGGCTTGAAAAGATTTCAAGAGTGGTCAAACCCTCATTTAATACCAAGGCACAAGTATTTTAAAATAAACCATTTTTTTTTTGTATTTTTTTATAGAGTTTGTGGCCATTGGACCGTTTTTAGGCATTTTGTGATATATTGCCATATTTTAAGTATCAAAACATATAATTAAAGTGCCTACTTGATTAAAAATACGTATTTATGACCAATTTCACTATTTTTAGTGCAAAATAACTTAGTCCTTAAAATATGGAATTATTGAATAATCGCGCGCATATCGCGCTTTTTTTTCTAGTTGTAGTAAATTATTACTTATACAGTTAGTTCATTTCCACTATTTGCAAAAGCAAGAGTGAGAGACTAATTTCTTCAATAATCATTAATCAAATTAATTTATTATCAGTAAAATTTCACTGAATTCGATGTAGAGAACCAGGACATTCAAAAATGTTAAGAATTCAAGGTGTAAATTTTTTAATAATTCTAGTAAACGTTAAATCTGTTTTATTTTTCAATATTCTTCATCAGAATGAGAAAAGTTCCTCCATATATTGGGCCTTATTAGAACATTGAATGCATAAAAGTCTGTGAAATGTGCATGTGTACAAAACACTTTTTGCGAATTAAGTATTGCAAATTATGTTTCTAAAATGCTCTGCTATTTTTTCAGATATAATTATCTATAGTCCATTGAATGCTTTTAATAAGAAGAAAACCATAATGATTTCAAAAATTGCGTATGATGAAATGGCTTCTAGTAGGAATAGATTGAATAAAAATATAAAATAAGTAACACAAAGTGAAAAAAGTAGGTTAATTGGAAGTCTCAGAATTTATATTAAAAAATATAAATGGATTGAATATCATCATTCATACACGGTGAAAAAATCCGCGTTCGTTTTGATGGAACAAATTTGAAAACAGAAATATTTTGCCTAAATGAAACACGGAAAAGGAGTAAATAGCAAAACAGAATGAAAATACTTTGTTTCATTTGGCTATCATTTGGATCTTACGTACATGTTCTGAAGTCAAAATGAACCAATTTCTCCTGCTTTTTAGGGATGGAGAAAAGTTATTAAGTGAGAATTCCACTGTCAGGGGAGCATTCATATTTGCTTTAGGTCATAAATCTCTGTGTAGAGTAAATATTGTTTAGATCAATATTCAGTGTTTCATTCAGCTAAAGTTTCGTTCCAATCGTGGTGAATTTATCGTACTACGATTCAGGGTTACAAAGAACCATTATTCACTAAGATTAAGCGGTTATTTGAGACTTAATAAATAAGCATAAAGAAAAACAATCAGCTTACAAATTTTTATCGATAGTTAATAACTTCATAAATAATTCGGGGATATCGGGAACCCTTTTAATGAAGTATTTGATGATCTTCATAAATTTATTTTTTTATATTAAAAACCTACCTAAATTAAATTGAAACTCTGATGAACCACCCGTACACAATTACTAAAATCAAAATTAATTATCGATTTACTCCGAGCTTTAGAAACCAATTTTCATTACATAATTTTTACATTCTGAACGCACATTTCTTTCCAGAAATGATTAAACTAAATTAAATAAATAAAACAAAACAGAGTTATTATCATTCACAAAATACGAGATAATTCACTCAGAAATGAATAAAACATTTTCGAATTTGGAATATTAAATAATAACTTATATTTTCTATCATGTAACTTTTGAATTCACCAAACCGTTTCCTGTCATAAAATGCTATCCAGGTTAGGATGAGAGTAGAACGATATTAAATGAAATTAGAACGAAGTGGAGTCGAAGCATATTGGGATTTGACCTGATAAGATAATTTTAAAAAGGGGGTAAAACGTGTTGAAGTTGAAAAGCATTTATGAGGATGAAATGCATATATATGAGCAAAGCAAGTACTTGAAGAAAGTAGATATAGGGTGTAGGTTCATCTTGAGGGTTAAGAGAAACGAAGCGTATATAGACGAAGAGGATTTAATGTAAGGATAGATTGAAGGCTAACATTGAAATGGATAAAACTGAACCAATTTGCAGAAAGGAAAAATTCAGAGAAATTCAGAGACTCGTTTATGTAACAGGGTCCAAGATATATTTTTGAAATTGATGATACATTTTTCTAAAATCTCTTACTAAAAAATTACATGTTGAAAAAGTGTTACAGCTTCAAGTTTTTTGTGAGAAAAAACTCTTATCGGGAAATATGATGCAATTTGCAATGGCAGAAATGGATGAGTAATTAACACCTATTACTAATTAATAATGACATATAGCTTACAATAGATTTCAATTCGCTTGTCAAGCTCACACTCAACTAATTGGCATTTGCTTTGGCTGAACCATCCGCGATCAACCGATCATTAGTCATTATTTCTCAGTATTGTAGTATTTATTTTTACTAAAGCGTGATGAAATTTTAATGAAAAACTTTACAAAAAACATGAGATGAGCGATGAAAGATCGAAATAGGTCATAAGGTGCTACTAAAACTGCAGCCGAGGAAGAACGTTAAAAGATATGAATAAAGATATTAAATTTTCCTGTTTTGATAGCTGACAAGAAAATAAATAAGAATCTCTACGGTAACTGTAAATGATACAGTTTTAACATAAAAACTACAAAATGAAGTTGTAATTTCCCTCTTGGTAGCAACATTGACTAATTTCTCTAAAGGAGACGAACATTTAAGAAAATATGTTCACTCTCTAAATTTGAGTAAGTGAGATTTCATTGTTTATAAGTGCAAATCCTTACTGATTTGATTCAGTGACCCCCTTCAAGCTATTTGAATCAGTGAGATTACCTTGTGTATCAGTGAAAATTCTGAATGATTTGATTCAGTGCCCCATTACTAACTGATTCAAATTTATAGAGCAAGTGAGAGTTATTCAGAATCGAAATAATAATCAGCTATAAAAACTGTGAGAAATTACATAAGCCAAACTGATTCTTATCTCCTCCCTTATACCACTAACGTAAATAGAAGATTCTAGCTAATATTTGTATTCTGAGGCTGATGCTATTGTAAGACATTATATCTATATATAGTCAACAATATGAACACAGTAAACAAAGTAACGGTTAAGGGTGTTTTTAGGTTCCAAAGCAGTACCAAAATAAAATAGACACACTTTAATTTGATGCACGATTGATTAACATTTTAGAGCCGTAAAATGGGTCTAAGCGGCGCATGTGAGGGAAACCGGCCACTGTTTTCTTTTTTTTTACAAATATTAAAATTAATTTTGAACCTTGTTTGATGCAGTTTTGTTAGTTATAACGAACGAAAAGTGCATTCGTATAAAGTTTTTAGTCTTGGGAATTTGGTTAGGTCGTGTAAACATCTCTTGAAAATCTTGACTTGCAGAAGTTTGTTCAATGGATCATATTTTCAAGGCGGAAAACTATTTTATTTTTTCACCTCTCGCAATAACGTTATTTTGTTTTAAATGAAGGTAAAATTTTTGTATTGTGTAAAATATAAGAGACACAGTTAAAGCCACATACATGTAAAAGCCAGTGAATAATTATTAAAATTATCGGTTTTCATAGTAGAGTGCAAATGTTCCATAGCCAGATGTTCTGTGATCCAAATATATGCAAAAAACGATTTTCAATCATCAAAATATAAGCCTCTGAAAGAAACATATGTTGTTAACAAATAGTTTTTTACGAATATTTATATCACAGCTGAATGCTGAACGCATCGGAAAACAGTGAGGATCTAGACGGGCGGTGGAAGGGTATTCTCGTTAGGACCTCGTTATAAGTTCTATATAGAGCTCGGCTAAAATAGCGCTATCAAATTAGTCTGGCCCTCTCTATTTTTCCTGATCAGCGCTCGATTATGAATAGAGAAAACTAGCCAAGGTCCTTCCAAATCCTGATCGCAATTTCCATATGGGCTAATTTAAATTCCTTCTTGGACTTTATTGTAAAAAAGCGAAAAAACCGATCCACTTAGCCTCATTTTAGGGCACTACATTGTAGTATTAAAACACAATCGCATTGTTTTATGTGTGCATCGTTTAAAGTAATTCGCCAGAACATATTATAATTATAGATTGAAGGCAACAAATTAAAACAATACGCATTTAAGATATCATAATAGGATGCTTTAAAAATGATCCTCAATTTTAAAGAAACCCTAGTTCTTGAAGTAATTTGATGTAGTTCACCATCTACACCATTAGATAGAGAACTTAAATTTACTTGTCCAAAAATATAGACTTCAATTTTTGCACAAATTATATGCTGATATAGTAATATATAGTCTATGCTGATCTAGTATTATATAGCCTATGCTGATATAGTATTATATAGCCTATGCTGATCTAGTATTTTGAAATTTTATATCGATAAGCAATTATTTCCTAAAGAGTGAAAGTTACAAAAGTACCATTATCTTACGATCATTTTAAAAGACTCAACTTCGAACGGCTGTTAGTCCCTGGAAATAAATGACAAAAAATCTGCAAAAAATATATGAATTTCTTTTATTCTTTTTGAGGTATCATCTCCAAACCTAAACAACGTAAAAAGATAATTCTTGAAGCATATTGCATATTATTGGCTTCTGAAAATGGTGTATGTAGTGTCAATGAGCAAAAAGTTGCGCCTAAATGTTTAAAATATTATTTTCTTTTTCAGAAAATACAAAGGGCTTTCCGATTATAAAAACAACCGTACTCACAGCAGGGGACCTTGCCTGTTCTACTGCTAATCCAACAACTAGGACTTTCTATCACACTTACTCCTATTGTGAGTGCCGTACCGTGGATAATCGGAAAGCCCTTTGTATTTTCCGAAAAAGAAAATAATTTTTTAAACATTTAAGTGCAACTTTTTGCTCATTGATACTACATACACCATGTTCAGAAGCCAAAAATGTGCAATTTGCTTCAAGAATTATCTCCGTACGTTGTTTAGTTTTGGAGATGACACTCTCTATTTTGTTATTAAATTAATACCAAATAATTATTTCTGACTCTAAAATTTACCATTGTGCATAGAAAAGATCCAAAAAATTCATATATTTTTTGCAGATTTTTTATAATTTATTTTCAGGGACGAAGAGCCATTCAAAGTTAATTATTCCAAAATTATCGTAGATAATGGTACTATTTAACCTTTCACTCATCACGAAATAATTGCTTATCACCTGAGAATTTCAAAACTCTGTATCAGTACTAAAATTGAGTTCTCTATATTTTTTGGACATATATAGATAGTAGTACTGCCTTATAATAGTAGTGGTTTGCTATTGCCTTTCGCTAAAAAGATTGGTTTTCCGGTGCGTTGGCGAATTAAATCCGACTCTCTACTGTACCAATTACGGAAGATATCACAAGTAATTACTATTGGTTCTGCTCTTGGCATTCAATCACACCTTCAAGGAGATCTTTCCTATTGATAACAATAATATCATCATATGTGGGTGTCCGCATGAAAAGGGCCCTTATAACCGATATGGAGTTACGTATAGGATAATTTAGTCGGGTAAATTACCGGCATTTTAAGTCCAAGATGAACCCTTCAGGTTGAAAAACGAGTCGTCGGGGCATTTTTGAAGATCGAACTTCGAAAAACTGCTTTTGGAGAAAAACGCATCTAAATTTGGTGAGTGTCTGAAGCGCACGGGTTATACTTTTTCTTCGAAAAAGAAATATAGCCTCCTTCAGTTGCGTTCAAGACATAAGGATTGCGCCACTAGAATCGAACATAAGGGCATGGTAAAATAGTCCTCATGTATTGAATAACATTTTTCTTTACGAATTACAACGCAAAACCTGAAATTGTCTTCCGCGTATAGACATAGAATATACCACAATGACAAATGACTAACCCAATTTTACCCAGAACGATGTTAACATAGTGAGCAAAATGTTTTGGTAACCATGGAGAGCATTTTTCTCACCGGTGATAGTATTTTTCTAACCGATGTTGGGTATTTTGCTCATCGTCTTTGCACATAATGCCGAATCGACCATTCTTGATGTCTGTAAACGGTGGCCAATCTAAGGTTTTGCATGTATGTGTAAAGAAATAATATAAGCTGTTTATCTATACTAGCAGATTACTTTAGTCATTGACAAAACATAAATGAAAAAATAACTCTTTTCACATCTTATGAGCTGGATGTTCATTTTTCTTAAATTTATAGAAATTTTGTTCCTTTGAATTGAGAAACCATTGGTGTTAAACTTTAGACAATCGCGACAAATAAATTTTAAAAACTAGCTTAGTAGTGCAGCAATTCAGAATGCTCACGAAAAGAAACAGTTTTGATAAAACATCAATTTTGCACAGACTCAGAATGTAAATGTTCAAAATTTGTTGTCAAGAAGATTTTTTTTTTATTCCATGATGCCTTTACGTCGAATCGGTTTTTATAATTTAAACAAAAAATTCTGTAAGACAGTGAAATGTTTTTTTCTTGTGCCCTTTTCATGCAGACGCACACATATGTGACGGCTCGCTAAAACCACAAATCACTTTATTTTCTTGATCACGTTCATAAGGCCACCTGTTTTTTATAATTACTTAAGTTTCTTTAATATTAATTACATAAGAGTTTAAACTTTTTCTCCTAAATAGGCTGAAAGCTGTATTACTATATTATATTATATTATATTATATTATATTATATTATATTATATTA
>CAKNYM010052826.1:386379-403113 GCA_932195095.1 Andricus curvator
TTATATTATATTATATTATATTATATTATATTATATTATATTATATTGTATTATATTATATTATACGCAAACACACATTTATAAAGTGAACGAAATTGTTTAACTAATAACTTACGAGGGGAGAAAACCTGACTTGGATCAGACAAGCCAGAAAAATGAGATGAAGACATGAAAATCTATATATTCAAATGAGAAGCAAACCTCACTTTAGTGCAAGAAGTCTTAGTGACAAAAAGTGGCCAAGTCCGTTACTGTATTTTCCGACATAATTTTTGTCCTTTGAAAAATTCAGGTCAGGTGAAAAAGGTAAAAAAAACGCATTTTTAACACTTTTTGAAAGCCTATAAAAGTAATAAAACGTGCTAGACTTCGTTTTTTGGTCGCGAACCGTAGCTCGTGCTTTTCATTCGCTAAGAAAGAACAATGGGTAAACAGTGATTCAGGTAAAAATTGTGGGTTAATTTCGGCATGCAAAAAATTAAGATGAAAAAGAGTAAAATCAAAGATCACTAATTTTTCATTTTATCCTTACCGATCTTAACTTTTTCACATGCCGAAATTATCACCTAAATTTTTACCTGAAACGATTTCACCCCTTTGTTTTTTAGGTGCGAAGCGAAGAGCACGAGCTACGGCGTGCTTCTTAAAACGGTTTCCATGGATCCATGGTAATATCCTTCAGTTTCCGGTATAACATTTCAACCTTGTAGAAAATTCTAGCAAGTTTTATAATGTTGTATGGGCTCCAAAAAAGTGTCAATAACGCTAAATTTTACCCTGTGACCTTGCCTTCGATCTGGAATTATTCAAAAACTCGACGGGCCAGAGCATTTTTGTAAAAGAATTCATAATCTACGTGAAAAATCCTATAAGAATGGCCTGAAATTGTTCAAAGGCCAGATAGAAAGTTTTAAAAAGCTGTACAGTATTGATTATGTAATAATCAAGTAAAAACAATATCATTGTGTTATGAAACTGCTCAAGCTCCTTTTGGTAAATTTTACCTGACACCTCATAAATGCCAAAAATGTAGCTACATCTAGTCGTAAAGATGATGGAAATGACGAGGAAGTATGAGTCACGCCGATATTTATGAGGACTTTACCTTTATTTCTAACTTGTATAAAACAATGATAAGACAAATTAACTTTAATTAAATCGTATGATATGATCATTGCAATTGTTAGAAAAAATTATAATGAAGTTTTTTTCCACTTTCTGTCTTACTTAAGTTTATGCATTCATTATTCATAAAACTCAGTGCAAGAAGTTGCTAAGTCCAAATTTTATTTTGTTTGTTTCACGAAAAGAACCTTCTTTTTCGTCACTTTGATTGAAGATTTATTTTTAATGAAAGTCTGAAATTATTTTAGATAAAATCAGATATTTTCAACAGAGCTACTTTTTACACGGGCCCTCTCAATTGTGCCAAGGAACCATTTTTGAGAAATTTAGATTTGATAAAATTTTGTGTTACTATTATGAACTATAATATACATAAGTAACAAAGGTCTGCATTTTCTTACTTTTTTCAGTTGACTGACAATGAATAGTCGTTGTGAAATTGTGAAATTTTTTGTTTACATGGTGAAAGAAGTTAAATTTATCAAAGTGTCTCCTCGTCCCAAAATTCGGGATGAGTAGTCAAGTATTATTCATAAGCTTGGCTAGTTGTCCCGAATTTTCGGGATTAGTTCATCTCATTTTCTAACTCCCCTAATTTTTTGGGATGACTAGACAGCCTAAATTTAGATTTTTCTCTAGGAAAATAGCAATAAAATCCAAATGAATATATATTTTTAATCAATTTTATAGAAACTTGATGATTCCTTATTTTATATATTTTACAACAATATTTTAGAGGAGTCACGGTAACGGTTCCCTATAGATCTATACATCTACAGGAAAAAGGTTAGAATAAGTTAATACTTTCCGATCAAATATGCTCGCTAAAATTTGCGTGCGGTCATAACCTTGCAAATGCCATGAAAAAAATTTATTATGAAAATATATTATAGATATAAATAGAAGGCTCAAAAGAGAAAAATTGGTTAAATCAAATATTTATTCATATAAAGTAAAATTGGAATTTTCATTACAATTTTTCTAATTTGTCAAAACTTGAAAACAAAACTTCTTAGAAAATCTGTAGAAAATTTAGAGTGCAAAAACTAATAGATGATGGTTCGAGAAAGAAAAATTATTTTGAAATTGTTTCAACAATTCTCATTTTAACAATTTGATTAAAAATGCGATATACGGAAAAACTAATAGCACAATTCGTTTCTGCTGAAAATTACATAAAATCTATGTTTCACCATTTTTATGGACTTAGTTAGTGGCATTGTATGAATGAAAAATTACATGGTATAGAGTTTATATTTATACTGCTAATAAATTGGGTGGAGTAGAAAATTATCTAATTCATGGACTTCATGTGATTTTTTCGACAGAATTGGAGGGCGTGATTAGATTTTCCGCATCTAGCATATTTAGACAAATTGTTTAAATACAATTTATTTAAACAATCCGAAAATTCAAATTTGTTTGCACAACAATGTGCGGTGGAATTTCGAAGAATTTGAAAGCCGATAAAATGTGTTGAAAAAAAGGCACACATGGTTATGCCGTGATTTTAACATTTTTCCAACTTTTTTTCCAACTTTAACGTCTGGCATAATGCAAGCCAAAAATAAGATTGCATTAAAACTAAATGCTAAAATCGCATAAATTGTAGTTTATTAGATTCTCATTTAAAGCAATAAAAATTATTTAAGTAATTAAAAATAGTTAGAAAATTTATGAAAATTAGTAATTTACGGATTAATATAATTCTTTATGCAAAAAAACTGTTAAAGAAGGCTAATAAAATTCTATGTAAAATATAACATAATGAATTATGCGAAATCTACATTTCTCACGTACGCAATGTTTTTGGCCCCGTATAATTCACTTGAAATCGTTAGAATTAAAATATCTATTATTGATTTTGTCTTCTTAAATAATTCCAAACAAGAGAAAGTAGTAAAGTTACACTTATAACATATCATATAGTTCTCATTGAAAATTAACAAAAAGCTGTCTTTTTCCCATGTTAAATGAATGGGGAACTCCATGGTTATTCGCATTATTTTAACTCTTCAATTATTAAAGGCACCAATACGTGCAATAGGTTCGAAAAAATTTTTTCAAGTAAACTAGTGAATTTTATTTAATAAAATTATTGCTCGCGGAAAAAATAAAGGACGTAGCATTATAATTATTTTATTCAAGTTTTCATGATTCACTCCCAGGTCTTTCCCAGTCTTTCCAGGGGTTATGAAAGAATTAAAAATATTGATTTTGTTGTTGTTTAAGGTTTAGGAGTTTCCAGTTTAGGAGTTATAATCGCATTTTTCTAAGTCAGGGTGAAAATTATTATTTTCGGGTTCGAGTGAGTGATGATTCTAGGACCCATACTAAATCTATTGGCACTATACTCATATCCCAAAAGCGACCGAAAGTGGATATGTTTCATGATCAAAGAAAAAGTATAGCGCTTCCCCGTATTGAACTTGCAGACTTCAGATGCGCTTTTCTCGAAAAGCGGTTTTTCAAAGATCCAGCTTCAAAAATTTTCGACTTAAGCGGTTCGCCTTAGGCTTAAAATGCTAGAAATTTATCCGGCTACATTACGTTATACGTAACACTATGCCGACCATAAGGGCACTTTTCATACAGACGCTCACATATACGCTCTAATTATTTTCATAGACGATCCGAATCCGACATCTCTAAGACATAAGATATGAAATTTGGCTAACCAGGGTCGCTATAAACACCCAATTTCAAATTTCGTTTAATTTCCGTGATCAATTTTTTATTTTCATTTTTCTTTCAGGCTTTGCCTGACTTTCCATAAAGTTCCCTGACTATTTTCAAATTTCTTGACTTTCCCTAACATTCCAGAATCTCATGACCTATAGCAACCCTGCAAGCCCCATATGTATTCATGTATTCATGTAGTTTTTACCGTATTACTGATATCAAAGCACATTACTAGTCAACTCAATGTTATTCCAGGTGATAAAGAACGAAAATGTCACAAAAATGGTCAACATTTTTTTTTGACAGCTGATTAAACCTGTTTTTGAAGTGACTGATCAGGAAAATGATCATATTCACGATTTATCCCCCTGCTTCAGTTGTACACATTAACGGTTAATATACGCTCTGAACGTAAATTAGCAGTTTTCTACTAATTCAGTTTTAAAAAGTAAGAAAAGCTAATTAGAAATTCCTTCCTATATCATATAAAATCTCTATCGTCAATCATACTATTCGCTTTCATATTATCTGTCACAACCGTGTTTTGCAAAACCCGCGAATTTCTTATTCCAAAGTGAAGGAAGCCACAAGAGCTTCACCTCTTACGATTAATCGATCCACGGATCAATTATTCCAGCACAGTGGCGTAACGCCTGCGACACATGGTATCCGGCATCCACGACGATTTTCTCGGCGTGACACCTACTATTTATAAATGGTTTGAACCCGGTCGCATTGGCGAACGCTGCGGGCCTGACTAGCTGCGCCTCGTGGTCGGGACGGGGAACAATTCCCTACCCCATGATAAAAATAGAAGCTCCGGCTAGCTAGCTTGGTTCTTCGTTAGCTCTAAGCTAGAGCACCGTCTAGCTGGCCACGGCGCCTGGCGAGCGTCGCGCCGGCCCTGCTCGGCCTAAAGTCTCCGCCGCGCGTCAAAATCCTCGCGTCAATAATAAATTTTATCGCATGCCCCTCCAAACATAGATCTTAAATCAATTTTCGATCCCCCTTCCTTTTCTACAATCCACAATAGCTTTCGGATTCAGTTCCACTCGAGATTTCATCTCTCCACCGATCCACTTATAAATGACGGATTGATTCGCTGGTGTGAGTCCACGAGAACATCATCAAGGCATACACGTCTTCAGCTTTCGTGCTTCTTTAGGCTTTCAAACTTTATGCTTTCAAGCTTCAAGCTTTAGAGCTTCGGTGCGCCGGTCGAGTCGACGTGGGGCCACATTCCGAGCAGATCACGGATGCTTATAGAAGCGTTGCGTAACGCAGTTAGATGGAGCAAACGCGGCGAAGCAAAGAAATCGAGTCGGTAACCGAACTTGCCTCTTCGCGCAATATCGTCGGGCTTCTGTCGCGAAGGGCATGATTACGCGGCCCCTCGTGTACCGAAAGACGAACCGATCCTTTCCGAAGTGCTTGGGTGAGGTGTCACAACCAGATCTTGATAATTTGTGGATTTATTAATTAATTCGCTGAGAATCAAATCCGCGTCACGTTACGTACATTACGCAGCCATGCACACGTATGTATATGGATGTATGTTGATGTACAATGTACATATGTGATCTACCTATGTTTATGCAAATAGAAGAGTGTGCGTGCAGTTTTGGCCCGAGTGTGTAGAATTGTAGATGCCAGTGACGCAAATCGCGAGGGAGTATCCTCGAGAAGTGCGGGCAGGTGTAGGAAAGGTGGATCAAAGCTCCAAATAAAGCTCTAAAGAAGTGTACAAGAGGATAAAATGTGTTACCGGCTCAATTCCGATCCTCCCAAGTGATCGCTTGATTTTATATAGTGTTTTTTTAGTAGTTGGAGGGGGATTATCATTTTGAGCATCGCCGGTATCGTAGATTTACGTTACAAATGAGAACTTGTCGAGTACCAAAATTCTACTTGACAATGTTGCAAGAGACAGCATCTGTGTCTGACCCGAAATCACGACCTTTAATGAGCTAATAATGACTATCGCAATTTCTTCTTCAGGGGATTATCTCAAGTTAAGACCATCTAGATTCGCAGGCGTAAATATTTTAAAAAAATTGTAGGAAGGGTTAAATATTTCACTTTTAATATTTCTAGAAACTTTTAAGTGTGGTAGGTAAAGAAAGTCGCGTTCGCAGTAAACGATGATGATAGGGTGACGGGCGAGAAATTATGCGCCCAGTAATGCGGCAGGATTGTCTCAAAATATCACCTCGAGATGTTGCAGTTTGGCTATTACGTGAATCTTCAAGAGTTGGGACACTTTTTCCACTCTAATTGATTCATTGTAGTAAACAGATTGCAAAGAAAGTAACTATATAGTTGGTCCAGTTTTTCCAGTCCGATACAGAGATATTTTCTTATAGAGATACAGAGATTCTTTTAAGATAACCATATACAAGAAGATGATAGATATACTTCTAACTAGATTTTTTGTTAGTTGGTTAGATGGTTTGCCTTTTTTATGAAGCCGCTTGACTTAGACTATATTAATTGAAGAATGTGTACATTGTTAGTAAACTAATTATAAGGATACATTTAACGTTTGTAATACGAAACGATTCCCCTTCCAATTAATAAAAATTGAATTTATGATTAAATGAATTACTGATCAAGTGAAAAGAATTGGAGGATCGGAATTAAGAATTGAGGAGGTGATTGCTGATAGGAGGGTGGGATCTTTCAGGAATTGGGAGCTTGTGAGGCCCCGAAGGACGGAAAGGAGGATGGAAAAGCGTCCGGAAAACACCGGACGCTGCTGACGAGCAACGACGAGACGCACGGAAGAGTGGACGAAAGGCGCTCGAAACGGGTTGCTGCTCCGTGCGATCGAGCGATTAAAAAATGCAGCAACAGCCACAGGGCCAGCAGCAACCGACCGGCGCGCCGAATGGCGTCGCCGGCGGGGCCCAATTGCCTCAAGCAGGCGGGATGAGCAGCCCCGGGCAAGCCGGGGCATCGGGAGTCGCCATGCCCCAGGGTCCCAACAGGGTGGCGCAGGTGAACGGCGGCAGATTCGACTTCGACGACGGTGGGACCTTCTGCGGAGGCTGGGAAGACGGCAAGGCCCACGGTCATGGTGTTTGTACTGGTCCCAAAGGTCAGGGAGCCTACTCCGGAAGCTGGCATTACGGATTCGAGGTCTCCGGTGTTTACACCTGGCCCAGGTTAGTTCACTTTTTTAATTATTAATTATTTATATTAACTTTGGAATACTGCCATAGTTTTCAACTTTGTAATCTTTTCATTTTGAAACAATTGAGACATAGGCAGATAACGTTGGATCAACAAAAATTTGTTTTGCTGAAATCTTTGTTCAAATTTTGAGGATATGTTGAAATAGTTTGTTAAGTGGCACATTTTGTTCTATGACATATACACTGCGACATAGAACAGAAAGACCTTGGACAATAGTTTGATACTATGATCATAGGTTTAAATAAAAGAATTTTTGTTGATTCGACGTTATCTTCATGGAGTTAATTGTGTTTAAAGACTCTAATTTCCATTTCACTATTAAGATTAAGCTTAAAAATATTCATTCAACCAAAAGTTGGTTTTTTACTGAGAAATTATGCGTTTCAGGGTTAGTTATAATTTTGATTATCACTTATTGTTATCTATTTCTTATATTTGTTTATCTTCCAAGTTTGGAATATTAATATACCCATCTGAAATCACATCCTGATATTTAGTCTCATAGAGTTTACTTTGCACTTTGTTAATTCAGTATTGATTAATTTAGAACAGGTTCCTTATCTATTGTGACAGTTATCACAAAAGTGACTTAAAATTATGTAAAAATAATAGAGCTTGAAGAACATTTCCCATACAAAACAACATTATTTATGGCTTTTATAAAAAATGTTTCAGAAGGATTCTTTGTATGAGATAAAAAAATGAAGAGCATAAAAATTACTGTTTGTCAAAAAAGGCTTTCTTTGTTTTGTAAAATAACACCCGTACGAATTCATCTGTTTGGGTTTGCTGTATAATTAAAAAAAAAGTTGTTCAATTTATTTAAGCAAATTAAGAACTTTATTTACAATTAGAGGTTCCTTAAGAACTTCTGATAGTTATTATTTTTTATAAAAAAGATGCAAGGGAACTTATAGTAACTCGCGATGATCAAGAATTGAGACATTAATGATTTCGCACATACAAATTCTTTTAATTAATAAAATTATTCGCTATTTTCCAATTTTATACGTCCGATTGAAAAAACAAACTTTTTATGAAAAGTTTTCTTTTCTTATAGAGTTTCAAAACTTTTAATGACATTTTTTTAAATGATCGTACAGAAATTCTGATATGAGTATATACTGCCTTATATCAATCCCTTTTAACTTAAATTATTAGTAGATTTTTTAGTTACTTATATTCAAATCAATTAAATTTGAGCACGATACTTTTCATCAATACATATGTAAAAGATAGATCATGTGCGAGTTCGTATAAAATAATGTACATAAACCTCAAAACAACAACAAAACTATTTGGACTTTGGAATTATTTTGAGCTGAAGATTGATGTTGATATGAATTCATCACAATTACAGCTTTGTTATTGACATTCCAATCCGCAGAAAAAAAGAACGCTTCAAAGTTTTTATAGGTATATAAAACAAAAACCGATCGAAAAGTATATCATTAATCTTGTAAATCACTGATGACTACCCTGATTTACTATGTATTTCATTGAACTAACTATGATAAATCATGTTGATCTTCAAGGCTATAACGCAACAGTGATAATACATTTTTGACATCTAAACTTGTTCATAGTAACATTATTTCGTCAAAATAACGAGATATTAAAAAAAAATTTAGTGAAAAATAGTCTTCTTTTTATAAAGAGATTTAGAAAAAGTGTGCTTCAAAGGGAATTCACTTATTAATTAGAAATTTGTGATCAGGAATCACTAGATGTTTTCAAAAATGTAAATAAATTTATATATAGGGATATATATCGGGCAAATATTCTACGGACAAAAAATTATTATAAAGGATAAAAATCGAAATTGGTTATTTCAATGCTAAACCAGGTTTCATCCAGTAATTTACAATTGCTCCTTTTCTTTTTTAGAAAAACAAAAATGATATTTATATCATTGAACATATTTTGCAAGACATCTAAAGTATGCGTCAAGTAACCGTCGTTCGATGGAATTTCAACTATTCTTTAAGAATTCACCCTACAAATTGCGTCCTGCTTTTCTGCAGTTTAACGGACTCGACAAGTATGACAAAAAGGTCGCAAAAAGTTAGAACTACCTAATGCTTTTAGAAAATGAATAATCCGTAATAGTATATATAACATGTTCCATTCTTATAAAATAATGGTATGCAGATTTCGAAGTTACTAATTAAAAAATGTTTCAAGTTTCTTCTTCCAGAAATTTTTAGACAAATATTAATAAAAAAGAATCATTTAATTCTTCTCGAAATACTTTTGAAATATATGACAATTTTAAACAGACAAATGTCGCACAAGAAGCTTATTTTCTCAGCCAAGTCATAAATTATAGGTTTCAGTTCATTATTTTTCCTTTCCAGCAAAATGGAAAATAATTTTCTAACATAAATCTTGACAAATATTCTAGTCACAAATATAATTGCACATTGTAAGAACCACGAAACTGTAATGGGCACCATTTTTCAAGATGGAAACCGTAAAGATCTGTAATCCCTCCACTAGGGTAGTCCAGAAATGCATTGCAAAATTTTTTCACTCTAGGGGGCTTTATGTAGCTTTATATTTTGGGTCATATTTGGGGCGCTGTGGTGTTGGGGGGGGGGGGGGTAAGGGTGGAGTAAAAATCAAAGTTATTAGTATGGTTTTATTACGTAGACACTCCTCTCCAATCCCGAAAAAATTGGCACGTTTCGATCAAACCCTGAAGTATGAGTTCAATTTTTCGAAAATCCAAAATTTACCCATGTTAATTAAATGGGATTTTGAAGTGCCCGGTGGCACGTGGTGATATTCGATTTTCGAACAAAAAAATTACGGATTTTCTTTCTCCGGAAATGGAAACTTGGGGGGGGGGGGGGGGTGACTTGCCCTGTAGCTCGAAAAGCGGTTTTTGGACCACCCTACCCTCCACATTTGAAAGTGTCACGGTTTACGACAAGTAATTTTTCATACCAAGAAATCGGGTCAAATTACAAAATATTCCTACCTACCCAACATATTGATGACTTACGCTCCCTAAAAATGAGATAGAATACATTATCAATTCTTGAAATATGAATTCTGATCTAGTGTCTATCATGACGTGGCTATAGATAATATCTGATAAAGCTTAAGTTTGAACCGAATAAATTGTTCAAAAAATATATTAAGGTTCTTTTAAACTGCGGATCACGCATCAAATTTCAGCGGTGGACAATTTTATTATGAATTCAAATCTTATGAATCATATGCGAACCCACTTGCAGTTTAATTAGGAAATGTTAATACACGCGATTTTCATACGGATTGAATGCTTTCGTTCAAGCGCAAACTTCTAATCTCGCTAAAAAAACATGCAAATCGTTTGAAAGACAATCAAAGTCCTCGTTTTGCTATTCCACGCGATTAATATGTAAACTACCCGCGGTCCATAAATCTCAAAAGGAGACAGATCTTGCGGCTATCGTTTCCTTTGATATATTTTTAACTCAAACGAGTTTGGGAAAGGGTCGGCGAAATGCGGCTGTTCTCGCCTCGTTTCCCTAATTAGATACAATCCGAAATATCCAGAAAGAAATTCCTATCTAGTAACATTAACAGCTTCCTGACATTCGTATGTCAGAAAGCTGTTAGCGCAATGTTAACTTGGAATGTTCCAGCTGTGGACTGCGACTGGACTAAACGATCCGTTTTTTATCTCTTTTTCTAATGGGACGTGTGGCCAGAGAACTTCAAACAGCCACTCCCTATAATAATTCATAAAATAGGAGAGAAATCATTAATGAAACCAGAGTCTAATTGTGAGATAAATTTGCATGCATTTTCAAGCGACCAAAACTTTATGAAAATATTTTTGCACTGAATTCAAACCATAGGTATAGATTCACAAATTTTTTTACTAAAAAATTTAACTTTTCTATCAAAATAATTATTTAAACTTTAACTAAACTACAAATGAAAACACTCTGGATTTTTACAAGATTAATGGGACATGATAGTTCAATAATGCGGAAATATGATGAATCACCTAAATAAACGTATTTCTTTTCCACCGTCTGTGTATAGCCTCGTAAAATTAAATGTGGCTTTTTTACCCTACACTTCACTCATAAAAAAATCGTAAATTTTACCCTCATTATACAAGAAAGTAAAAGTTCTTTTAAATAAGACACTTAGTTAATTGAAATACGTTTCTCAATTATCATCTAAATAAAAAATTAACTGGAAATAAATTAAATTTGTAATCTAATAAATTGTTAGCCATGATCTTAAATATATTAAGATACACTTTTTCCAAATAGGATTATGATCTTTCGTAACGATTATTTTCAAAATATACAATTTCTGCAAGAGGGTCGTTGCCAAAAAGTTGTGAAATTTGAATCCCGGCCATTTTACCCATTTCCATAATTTGATAGATTTTTCTGAATAATGCTAGGAAAAAGTACTTACATCGAGGTAATTCTTAGCAAAGTTAGAAAATTTTAATTGCTTTTGTTCAGAAATAGGAAATTAAAATATAGCTGAAATTTCCAATCGGTAACACCTCCCCAAATATAAATCCGCACAGAAAAATTGAGGAAAGTTGAGGAATATAAAAATTATGAATAGTGATCAATATTTTAGTTATAAAGCTGCTTAATTCTGCTTAAAAGTCTATCAAGCGAGAAGAAAATTTGAAATGTGGATACACTGCCAAATACAGCGCAAAAAACTTGTCACTATTTTAAAGATTTTCACGTCCACTATAAATATTTCTTAAATAATATGAGGGGCTGATAGCAAAAGCGGACTAAAAAAAGAGTCGGAGCAAAGGGGGTTGATTATTTCTCAGCGGAAGAATGAATTAGGCCACGCGCTACAAGCAAAAACGAGTTAAAGATTTAATGCGTTTCTGTTCGTAGCGCGTGGTCTAACCCATTTTTGCCCCCACTCATATTTCGATTCGGTTTAACTCCAACTGAACTTTGGATTCGTTTTTGGCTACGTTGATATTTTTCTTTCGTTCGCTCAAAGAAGGTCGAGAATGAAAAAAATTGAAGGGTTTATCTGCATAATAGCTCAAGCGCAATTTTAACGATGTTTCAGAACAGTCAAAAAACGTTCTCAGAAATCGAAATTTTAATTTAGAAGAAACAAATATCTTCTCCTGAGGTACATGAATGCTGAATTGATGCCTGAAACGTTAGATTGAAAATGTATATTATATTTCGAAAAAATGAGTGATAATTAGAAAAAAAAATTATTTCAGTTTTAATACGCATAATATTTTGAAAATAAATTATCAATACCATGGGGCCCTGGAAATAATTCGGTTCCTATTGCGTGGAATTGGAAAACTAAAGTAGGAATAATTACATGAAAATGGTTTCACGGGGATTGGCTGCGATTCGTCACATGATTGGCACTAAATATAAACAATTTATAGAGAAAAAAAAATTTATTTTGAACTCGCGAAAGTTAACGAATTTTTTTTTATTTTATAAACAAATTTTATAAGCCATTATCTACGTCAGCTATTTATGATGTAATAAATAAAGTTTTTCCTACGAAATCAATCAAAAATTACTTGGAAATTACACTTAGGTGTCATATTCAGTCAGTTAATAACAATTAATGCTTTTTTGAATAAACCTAATCAACAAATGCACTGGTGGGCTATTTTCCGACGTACAAGCTTGGTTCATTCAACGTAATCAAATTTTATTAACTAATTTATAGACCTTTAGGGATATTTTAATGACAATCGCCAGTTATTATTTTTAGGAAAAATTGTTTTAACAACTTTGTATTATCTCATGTATTTATAAACTAAAAAATTCCACTTTTCACACAGAAATTAACAGCCAATTATTTATCAACCATTTTTTGTTATTAATCAATAACAATTGATGATTTTTTTAACAAAATTAATTAACAAATGCATTTTTCATCAACTCTTGGAAACTAATTTTTGAATTTTTTTTAAACACTTGGATAACGATCAATTATTGTTATTGTTATGAACAATGTTATGAGGACATTTTTTTAATTGAATGCGTTATTTTTAGGGGGCGGACTAGATCCACACAAAAGTGGATCCATTTTTTTTTCGAAAAAAAAAATGATAATTAGAGGTGGCGCAAGTCCCATGAAGTTTAACACGTATTTCCCATAAAAAAGACGTTTTTGTAAATTTTATTCAGAATCCTCAATATTAACTGAATCAATTTGAAACTCAATATTTCTTTTCACAATTGTCCTTAGAATGATAATAAAATATTACTTGTCAAATATCACCCCCATAAGTCTGGTTTATAGGATCCCACAAAAAACCCATAAGTGAAAACATGGGTTTTGCGACTTTTTGGCGCTAATTATCATTTTTTTGCGGTTTTTAAAAATGCGAATTGTTCCTGATACACGACACAATACTTGATACTAATAATTAGATGTTTACATAAATTGCTTAAACAATTTATTATTGTTTTAAGCAATTTTCTCTTAGAATGGAGATAGAAAGTTGCGGTTTTTAAAAAAAATTTCTACTTTTTGTCCAATTTTCAATTAGAGGGTATTGGTAATAAGAGTAATTACGGTTAACAAAACTACCACCTTAATGAAGATGGTTACGAATCGTCTGAAAGAGGAAAACCACTGCAAGCAGCAGAAATATTTCAGTTTACAGCACCAACTTCACACTGTTTAGAGTGTATGTGTCTGGACAGTGTGAAGTTGGTTTTTGTAAATTTAAGTATTTTGGCTCGCAGTTATTGCCCTTTCGTAGACGATTTTTAGCCAAGTTCATACCTTATATATGTCCGCTTTATAGTTATTTGGTTATTTTCAACATTTAAACTTTGTTCTTTTAAAGCTTAATCAACTCTTAACAACTAATTTTTTAACTTTTCTCAGACACTTGGATAACTCTCAATTATTATTGTTAACAAGAAAAATTGGTTTATAACATTCTTAGTAAAACCAGCAATCGTTAATGATTATCCAAGTTTCTAAAAAAGTTGAAAAATTAATTATTAACAGTTGTTCAAGTTAAAAAATAGAGTTTAGTCTTGGCAAATAGCCAGATAATAAATTCTTTCATTGAGTTTGTTTAAACAATCATCAATTTTAATTATTGGTAATATGGAATCGTTGATAAATAATTGGCTATTCATTATTCCTCAAAGAAAAGCGAAATTTTTTGCCTATAAATGGATAATTATATACCGACTGGGAGGGGGTGAAAATTTTGGTATTTTTGTCGATATTGTGTATTTTTGCGAGTTTTAATTCTTCTATTTGGTTATAGGAAAATTTCTTTCGGTACAGTTTACATAGGTTTTTGTATGACCTTTCCTATGATCAGAAACTTTTTTTGAACTAAATAATATTTGGCCTTCAAAAATGAAAGCAACAAAATTTTTTTTTTTTTTGTAAAACGCATATTTTATCCTCTTTTCATCTCAAATGGAAGTTTAAGTTTCTGCTTTTAAGAGATTTGAGGTTGTCTAGTGGGAATTTTTATTTTTATTTATGTAAATGAGCAATGAGTGGATTTGACAAAAGTTAACTTTTTCTGTAGAAGGATGCTTTTTTGACAGTTTTCTTTTGCTGGAAAGAAAGCTTTGGTTTTTTCTTTAGCAGGCTCATAATTAAAAATTTTTATTTTATTTTTTGTTGGTAAAAATTATCGTTAGAACATCGGCGCACGTGCGCAAGCGTCATTGGGTATACCGAAGCATTTAAAAATTATTTCTGACGGTAAAACGTTAAATTAAATGTCTAAATCTTAAGCTACTGAAGGATAAAAAACCAAGCTTTCTTTCAAGCTTAAAAAGTGTGTTAAAAAGTGTCCTTCTATGAAAAAAGTCAAATTTATTTTTGACATTTATTTTTGAAGATCAAATATTTATTTTTCCGAAATAAGGTTACGATTAATGAAAAGGGCGTGAAAAAAATCGTCGAAATTTTAGTAGAGAATTTTTTTCAACTGCTATTGAAACAGTTCAAAATCGCCAAAAGAGATGATATAATCTTAAAAACCACTCATTACTTATTTTTATTAATAAGCAGTAAAAGTTTGAAAAAATAATTCCTGGGTGAAAAGTGGAATTCTTTTGTCTATAAATACATGAGATAATACAAATTTGTTCAAAAAATTGTTCTCAAACATAATAACTGTCGATTGTCATTGAAATATCCCTAAAGGTCTATAAATTAGTTAATAAAATTTGATTGCGTTGAAAGAACCAAGCTTGTACGTCGGAAAATAGCCCACCAGTGCATTTGTTGATTAGGTTTATTTAAATAAGCATCAATTGTTATTAACTGACTAAATATGACACTGAGGTGTAATTTCCGAGTAATTTTTTGTCCATTTCGTAGAAAAAACT
The DNA here is from genome assembly GCA_932195095.1 of Andricus curvator. Taxonomy (NCBI): domain Eukaryota; kingdom Metazoa; phylum Arthropoda; class Insecta; order Hymenoptera; family Cynipidae; genus Andricus; species Andricus curvator. The sequence goes on from CAKNYM010052826.1 coordinate 401,730, forward strand.
TGATTTATTACATCATAAATAGCTGATGTCGATAATGGCTCATCAAATTTGTTCATAAAATAAAAAATAAATTCAATAATTTTCATGAGTTCCATATAATTTTGTTTTGTCTATAAATTGTTTAGATTTAGTGCAAATCATGTGATAAATCGCAGCCAATCCCCGTGAAACCATTTTCATGTAATTATTCCTACTTTAGTTATCCAATTCCACGCAATAGGATCCGAATTATTTCCAGGGCCCCATGGTATTGATAATTTATTTGGAAAATATTATACGTATTAAAAATGAAATAAATTTGTTTACTAATTATCACTATTTTTTTCGAAATATAATATTCATTTCCAATCTAACATTTCAGGCATCAATTCAGCATTGATGTACCACATGAGAATATAATATTTGTTTCTTCTAAATTAAAAATTCGATTTCTGACAACGTTTTTTGACTGTTCTGGAAAATCGTTAAAATTGCGCTTGAGCTATTATGGAGATAACCCCTTCAATTTTATTCATTCTCGATCGTCCAGGGGCGAACAAAAGATAAATATCAACGTAGCCAAAAACGAATCCAAAGTTCAGTTGGAGTTAAACCAAATCGAAATATGAGTTCGGGCAAAAATTGTTTAGACCACGCGCTACGAGCAAAAACGAGTTAAATCTTTTAACTCGTTTTTGCTCGTAGCGCGTGGGCTAATTCGTTCTCCAGCTGAAAAATAATCAACCGACTTTTGCTCCGACTCTTTTTTTAGTCTGCTTTTGCTATCAGACCCTCACATAGAAATTTGACGTTTCACTCGGTGATACTCGGTAGCTCTGTGGTAACTTTTTTATTGGTTATTGTTCGTCTCGTTCAAACTGTCAACGCTGGTTAAAGTTTAACACAAAATTCATCACAGAAAGAACTATTATTTAAGTGAAAATCATCATTAATCAACCTCTTAAAAGTTGCTAATAAAGGCACCTTTATTTATTAAAAGGCAAAGCGCTTAACTTTAAATAAAAAACGACGCAATCCCGAGTTTCCAATTTTTAACCTAAACGCTTTGAATGAAGGTAATTTATTATATAATTTCCTAAAAATACGATGATGTTAAAACTAATTTAAACCTATTTCTTTGAAACTAGTTTAGTTAATTCTTCACAAAAGAAATTTATTGCGAATCCGCTTGTATTAATAGAAAACGCAGATATACTTCATTTTCGTTCTAAAATTTATCTACATTACAAATGTGATTCTTTATCTCTGAATTTAGTATTTTTGTTTTATTTTGAGTGTGAAATAATGAGAAAAAAAATCAGTCGATTTTCTAAAGTTCCATTTAAAAAAATTCATAGTACAAAGGACCCCGCACCAAATGTACAGAAAAAAGCCTTATGATAAA
>CAKNYM010052826.1:408833-430071 GCA_932195095.1 Andricus curvator
TATATATATATATATATATATATATATATATATATATATATATATATGCAGCAAATAGCAACATTAATGTGAATGTTTACGTAAAATATTGGATAGAAGTAGTATTCGCTACACAGCACAAAAAATACTGGGTTATCATTTTTGTGTTTTATTATTTACAAAGTGAAAGCGAGCCTTTGCCGTCATGCATGAGATGAATTGAAGTTACAGTAGAAATGACAGCGTTTAGTCAGACATACTCGTAAATCTTCTCGTATGTATATTTCCATTTGTATGAGTATCTTACAGTTTATTGTTTATATTGAAACCCAATAAGGCCGTGACTATGTGTTCCGAAATTTCAGTACAAATAGCAGGATTTTTTTCAGTACAAATAGTGGGATCTGGGAAAGGGGCTAATTTTACCGAAATTTCTGGTCACGTATCCGCATTTTTTCAGTACACGTAGACACTTCGAACAAATGAACATCGTGCAATATGACGGAATACTATGTTTCTTACAATTGAAACTTTTTATTAAACACGCGATTTTTAAAGCATTTTAAAATATAAACCATATGAGGTCCCATAGAAAAAAAAATTTTGGAATTATAAATATTAGGGACATATCTTGAGAATAAAGTTCAATTTCATTATGTGTATGTAATAATGACAAAGAAATATCAACTTGAAAACCAAAAATTTGACATTTTAAAGCTGTATTTTGTATTCAATTTTTGTATTGAAATTTGTACCTAAATTAAAATATATTATTACCAAATTAAATTTTAATTCTGTGAATGATTATATAATTTTGTGGTCGATTCAGAACCAATCTATTCAGATTATTACAGTTTCCAAATAAGGAAAGTAATAATCGAAACAATCACACATTTCAAAAATTGCTAATTTCATAAACAAAATAATAAGGAAAGAGTGAGATAATGATTTTGGTTAATCCTGTTCTCTTTCTCCCTGTTTTTTCCTTTATTATATATTTGTCTCTAATGAGCTCGAAAGGAACTAATTGGAAATCTAATTTTGATTTGTCAAACTTTTTTTTCTTCGGATTTTTTTGTATTAATTCATGAGAAAATAGATTCCATTTCGATCTGACATGAAATATAATTTTGTTTTGAGTAAATTATATTATACATATTCGCCTAAGATGACAGCATTTTTTGATGCAGTGCATATAGGATGCTATAGTACAATTCAATTCTACGAATATCCAGGAACATTATACGTCAATATACATTTTTTCAAATTACTATTAATATAAATAAATATTAAAATTAAAATTATATATTAATTAAATTAAATATTAAATAAATATAAATTACTATTATTATTAATATATAATTATTATGGCCAACAGCCATACCACGCTAAAAAAAACAGTTCTCGTCAGATCACTGAAGTTAAGCAGCGTTGGGCGCGGTTAGTGCTTGGATGGGTGACCATTCGAGAAAACTGAGTGCTGTTGGCACATCGTGGGTGTGGTGAGCCCGCACTTGTAGTTATTTACTACAAGAAACTAACCTAGAAACACTACTCGAATCGGGTAGTGTCACGCCTACCCTGAAAGGGAAATGGCTTAATGGTATACATACATACATACGTCGCAACCACGTCCAGAAGATCTATTCTGGAATGACCCTTTATTTTGTATTGTAATGTTGCCACAAATTTTTTTCAATTTTACAATAACTCAATGGTCCGCATTACAATAAATGTATTGTAATATTGCTTGACATGCATTGCATTTTTACACTTACTTTACAAACATTGTAATATTCACGTTACAATATCATGATTGCAATTTTGCCTTAAATTCGTACTGTAAACATAAGGTAAAATCCACAACATTTTTAAAAGCATTGCAAAAAATGACTATTCAAAACGTTCAATGCATTTATTGGAAATAAACTTCCGACATATTGCATTGTAGTTTTCAAATGCTAGTGTTGTAATGTTGCCTCTCATGAATAGCATTTAAATTTCAAAGCACCGAAAAAATCTGTCCTCTTAGGGGTCGTCCATAAACAACATTACCAGTTTGAGATTGGGGAAGGGGGTTAGTGGAAGTAACTTTTTGAACTTAGATAAAGTTTAGTATATTTCTTGATGATATCCTACTCCCCTCTGTTCCCGTTGTTTAAAAAATTCTTCTTTCTCTCCCTGTTTCTAAAAAACTTCCCTTTTTTCTAGATTTTTCTTTTAAATTCAAACTAAATTAATAGCGACCAATAGGAACATCCAACTATTTTTGGTTGAAAGTTAATTCTTTTTGATTGAAAGTCTACTATTATATTTTTGGTTCGGAATTCATCTCGTTTGGATAAAAATTCTACTATAGTTAAAAAATGAACTGTTTTGTTAAAAATGCGTCCTTTTGGATTGAACATTCATCTTTTTTCAGTTCAACTTTGTTGTTGAAAATTCAACTGTCTTCGAAAAAGTGTGTGCTTTTGGTTTGAAAGTTTAACTAGTTGGTGAAAAGTTTAACTATTTTGTGAAAAATTCATTTTTTTGTTTTAAAGTAAAACTGTTTGGTTGTAAATACAACTTTTTGGTTGAAAATTAATTTTGTTTTTATTGAAAATGTATCTTTTTGGGTTGATCTGAATTGAACGTGGTATTCTCATTAATTTTTTTTTTAATAGCCCAAAATTGGTAACGTAGTTTATGCACGGCCTTTTAGTTTAATTTAATTTTAAATCATGCACAGACTTTGAAAGAAAAATTTCGAAATTTGTTCCTAGTATATAATTCTGTTTTCGTTTCGATTGAGTTCTGGTATGATTCAGTTTCGACTCTATCTGGCAGACATAAAACTTCCTATAGGTTGGTTGAGAGTATGGACTTTGATGAGCAGTTAAAAGACTTGGAAATAAAATAGTGAGTAGGGCTCGAACCCTTGGCCTTGTGTAATTTTTATAGGATTCCAAAGTGACGCCTTGCGTAACACCGGATGCACGTGTCGTTTTTTTCTGTCGCTTGGACGAGCTGATCTGAGAGAGGGCGCCGGTTTCGTGATGAGCGGAAGACCTTGACACATATACCAGTATACACCTGGAACAAGCGGGAGAATCTTTCGATCCTGAAAGTAGGTCACTGAGTGCAAGGACAACTAGTACGGGTCACTGGGATTTCAACCATGACACCTAGTTCAAGGTCATTCTGGATATTTGATGGGGTGAATTCAAGACATGGATAGTTCGACAACTGAAGAATAGAAAGTCATTTCGTATCATCTGGAAAACCCTGAATCAAGCTAAATTCTAAAATTGCATGATTCATTGAATTTGATCCTTCCGGGATTTCCAAGCATCTCTGGCGATTAAATCGAATTGCATCTACTAGATTACAAACAATTGAGTTCATTTTAGTTCGAAAATGACAGTTACATTCTTGAGAGTTAAAAATAGTGACAGTGATTTGACATTTGACGAAGTGAAAACAATATGAGTTTAGTTTGTAAATTGAGTCGTCATCTTTGAAATATAACGCTCCATAATTTTACATGACACAGAAACATGAAAAACTCAGGGGAGGATGTTACCGTTTTTGTCAAGCCGACCAAATGCACTTAATTTTACTTGTTGACTATAGATTTTCTCATTAAAAATGTGTAAATATTTTCCAATTGTAAACTATATTAAGTTTTCATGCTTTCCATCAATGTATGGGTCAAAAGAAAAAAGTTGACAATATCATGTCCCTGGAATAATATACGCTTGTGTTGGGGGAATAATTTTCTTAATTGCAAGATTTTATTGCCAATTATTTTTATTTTACTCTGTATAAAAAGAGAATTGATAAAGTATGAGTAAATGTAATCCGGTAATGTAATCTAATTGTTAAATACAAGTATTTTTTTTTATTAATAGCAGAAGTACGGAATAAAGCTTGTTTTTCGTTTCCAATTATAGTTTCAGAGTTAATATCACTTTTCTAATGTCCCTGAGTTTTTATATCATCCGGTAACAAAACATTTTTTTATCAATTTTATGGCTTAATAGTTTAATTTCTACATTTAAATTGATTAATAATTGAAGATTATTAAATATATTTCAAGAAGTGAAAATTGAATTACATTTAAAGTGTCGTTACTTGACAAAAATAACCTATTTAAAAGTCCGAAAAAGATCGTACAACAATTCGGTGTCAATCGGTAACACGGTTTTATTATTAGAAGAAGCATACAAAATTAATGAAAACATGTACTTCTTACCTGCAAAACACTTGATTGATAACTTAATCCATACTGAAAATATTATTTTAAATGATGAAATTTTCATTTCAGAAACTTGTAATCCCGTAACTCAAAAGTTATTTGCAACAAACGAAGTTATTTGAGAACGGACAAAATTGATATTCCACCCTTCAAATCTTTGAAATTCTATGAAAACCGTTAATTCTTGTAAAATTCTTTCAAATGTATAAAAATGCAAGAAAATGTTTAGAAAAATTTGATACCTATTGAAATCCCATAAAACTCCCTTGAAATTCTTTTAAGTCTCTTGGAATCATTAAAAATACCCTAAAACCTTTTAAATCCTACGAAATCCTTCGAAAGCCTAATACAATTTTGGAAATTGTTTACAATCTCATTAAATTCTTTCAATTTCTTGAAATCCCTTAAAAATATTAAATACAAAATAATTGTTTTTTAGACTTACGAAATATCGTAAATGGTTTATATCAAAAGATTGTCATTAAATACAAAAAATTATAAATAAAAAATTAGAGCTTACTTCAGAATCTCGCAAATAATTATTTTCGCACTTATTTTAATGAATATTAACAGAAAAAAAATGTTTCATGTTGATCTGAAATAATTATTTTCCGATAAATTCAAAATCGAATAATTGAAACTTTTTGATTTTCACCCGCATACGTATTTAATACTGAAATTGAATCCAACAGTTTAACGTAATTATAATTTTAAATTAAAATAATGACCTTTATTTTTAAAGTAATTAAAGATAGTTATAACAAAGACAATTTCATGATTAAATCCTTTTTTCAAAAGAGAATTGTTCTTTTTTGTTCGGTAAAAATTATTCTGGAAAAGAGTTACGACTGACAGTATAATGTGCTTCATATAATACAGTAGAAAATTGCACCTGGTCATTCTGTTTCGATTAATTACTTAATCAAGGGAAGAGGTCACTTGCCAATTCACCAAAGCTTCAGTGCATCAATAAAAACAGTTTAATTAGATTTTCAAGTGTTTCTGTATTAGTGCATAGCCCTATTGTTTACTGCAGTATGTTTCTCTTCTGTTTAATCCTTTATATGTGTCGATATGATAGGTCAAGTGAATGAGGTATGAGTTGAGTCAGACAGCCTGAAACTGTTATTCAAAAAGCTTTTCATCGACTATGTATGTATTTTATCCACATTTTATAGCTGTGCAAATGAATTATGATAAAATTAATTTTTTTAAGCTTCAATCAAGAAAAACAATCATTCAGAACTTGTTGCGTAACTGGAGTCTCTATCTAACTTTTTAATTTTCATATTTCAAAATATGATAAAAAATATTATTAACTATATTTTTGACAAATATATTCTTAAGCTGTAAATTGTACTGTAAATAATTTTTATAATTGTCGATGTAATAATTTCAAGTTGGGAGCATCTTTGATATTATTTTTCACAATCGAAGATGATCGCAACCATTCAATTTGAGCAGAAGTTTTCAATTCTTATATCCTAATTGATCAGAATTACAATTGGCAACCTGCAGAAATTTTTAAGCAGCCAAAAACTAGCTTTAAAAAATCATAATGAAATATGAAGAAAATTCCAGTTTGATATCAAGAATAACATAATTTAAATTTGAAAGCATTGGAGTTTAAATGACCCAAATTGGATAGCTTCCAAATTTTCAAAAATTCATTGAATAAAGCATTCAAATTTCAAAGTATCCTCGTAGTGAATTATCCATAAGGAAAATCATCTTTCAGTTTTAATTAAATTGTAAAGCATACCCGCATTTCCATTTTATTTTTATTGCGAATCAATTTCGAATTAAAATCTCATCATTTGAAATTGCACAAATAAACCTTTAAAAATAAAATTAGTATCCTTTTATTCTAATTTTTTTTAATAAGAGCACTGTTGAATCATTGGTATTTTCAAAGTGGAAACGGCCCGTTATGGTAAGACAAGGCACGAATGAAACTGACAGTGGAAGTAGGCATTTTTATTCAGACATCGAATCAGCAAGTGCTGCATAAAAATATAGTGTTTCAGAAAATTTGTATTCAAGCTGTCCCAATTGGCGCGCTTATTACGGAAACTTTAAAATCCATGAAACAAAGAATTTCTAAAATATTAAAAAATATTAAAAAGCATTGGTCGAAAAAAAAGTTAAGCAATCAAACTCACCCTGTCGCGGAAAAGTTTCATTTAGGTCCCTTATAACTTGTGTAAAGCTTGAAATAGATCGAACTATAGCCTGACGTTTCGCACGGTGAAAATAAGATAATTTTTTTGTATTCTACGGAATAAGTCAATTTTTGGAAATTTTAATGCATTTTTAATTTCAATTTTTCTAGGAGAGAATATAATTGTTATGAATCTCATAAAAATAAAACAAATCTTAGACTTCAACCAATACAATTGTCAGATCCTGAATTAAATAAATAACTTATTGTCAATTGTTTTAAGTACATTTTGAGTGTAGGAAAATTCGCAGAGGCTAAATGAAATTTATGATAATTTCCAGAAAATTACAAATTTATTTTCGGTTTATGAGGTCCATAAAAATCTTTTTTTTCGCAAAGATAAACTCAAATTACATATTAATCCATACAAATTTCATAAAATTAGGCATATTATGTATGCAGTTAAAAAAAAATTGATTGATCTGTTTCAAATTTTACACATCAGGTTATAAGGGACCTAAAATAAAACATTTTCGTTCTAGGCTGTTATTGACTTCTAAATTTTTTATTAGAAGTACCCTCATGTTGTATAAGTTGCGTTTCAATACTAGAAGTGCTAATGATGTACATTATATTACCAAGAATAATTATTATTCTTGGTAATAATAAAAATGGTAATGTGTTTTATATTACCAAGAAAAATTACTATTCTTGGTAATACTAAAAGTACATCATTAATCCTTTCAGTATTGAAACAAAACTTATAAAACATTAGGGTAGGTTGAACATTTTATGAAATCAGCAACAATCCACTGTACATATTGTATTTAAGGCTCAAGACAAAATTAATGGATTTTTTCTTCTTACGAATTCAAATATCTTTCTCAGAATTTTCAAATTTTTGCTTCAACCGGGGGATACTGTCCTGTTTCCTGAAGAACACTGTTCACTCAGAAATGAGTGACAACGAAAAAATCGACGAAAACTGTTCAAAACTTAATTCGCTTATAAACTTTATTTAAAGGGATTCGAAACGAAAATTCACTTCTAATTATTAGTTCACGATACTCTCTCGATAATTCTGAAGAATACCACCAACACAAATAAAAATAATATTTATCATTAATTATCATCGTAATTTAATTCATAATGAGTTATTCAGTGATGAATTGATTCACTATCATTTAATATACTGTTTAAAAATGAATGTTCAAAAATACCTAATTATTTTTAAATTATATTTTTAATTAAACGTTTAGAAAATGAATAATAATATTAATATTGTAACATCATTATTACAAATTGTTTTGATTATTTTATTAATTATTATTATTAATGAATATCAATATTTATTATTAATTTATTCACTAATTGAATGTAATATTATGAAAAAATAATAATATTTAATTTGGAAACTTTTCAAAGTTGAAGCCAACAAGGTATTTTTATTTAAATAATGATATTTAAAGAATTTTTTTTAACCTATGAAATCTATATTTTTTCATTCCATTGTTTTGCGGCTAAAAAAATACAACGATCCTATAGAATTATCTGGCTAACCTTAGAAACTTATTAAATATTCCGAAACAAATATAATGGTGGATGTTGAGTGCGAATTTTTAATATTGAAAATATATAGAAAATCTAAACTAGTGCTTACATGTGAAATAAATTTATTTTCAAAATACATTTGCCATAAAACCAGAATTTTGTAATACAGTAACCTTTTAGTCGAAACGAGTTTACAGCTAAATAAATCTAAATAACTGCATCCTTATTCGATAGCTGTTACAATATCAGCTACATTATTATTAACCATAAAGTTTTTCCGAAAGCCGTGACGATTCTTTGGTCCTGAAATTCTGTATTTAATATCAAGTAAACAGTTTGAATAATGAGTTTTAAATTAATAATTTATATTAAACTGGTTACGGCTTTTCTCAAAATGAAACTCCGTTAACTGATTTTCAATTCGATTATATTCATTGCTGTAGCTAGAATTCAGTTACTGACAATAAGTAAAATTAGTAAAAATATACTGATCAAATTAATAATTATTGCTACAAAAATGATTCTATTCAAACTTGCCATTAAAGATTTCGTGAAAATTTGTAATGCAAATGATCCTACATAAATAAATATAATGCAAGAAATATTTTATTTATTCATCTATTTATATTCTTTATGCAGCGTAGCCGCTAAAATGCAACAAAAAACGTTCTGGTCTTTTCCCGCTTTTCCTGGTTAGAAAAACTTTTTTTCGGTCATTTACATTAAAAAATTCAATTTCTTAAAGCTGAAAAAGTTTAAATTCAAAGTAATCAAAATGAAAGTGCATATTAGGTCAATCAAAGTGGAACTTTCCTGAATTCAAAACAATCAAAATAAAAAATTCCCTCTTCCAATTAAGACAAAAAATTAAAAGCCAAAATTTCCTCTTTTCCAACTCAATAAAAATGTTAGAAATTAAACAATTTTCCTTTTCCAACTCAGAAAAATAACATTGTTCTCTTCATCTCAAAGAAAATGTTGAAAAATAAAACCTCGCCTCTGTCAACTAAATAAACATGTTAAAAACAAAAATTTCCCTCTTCGAATTCATAAAAAAAATAAAACTATAATTTTCTTCCTTCAAACACAGTAAAAATGTTAGCAATAAAGGAGATCCCGCTTAAAAAAAAATATACAAATAAAAACACCCTCTTCCAGATTTAACTACATATTCCGAAAAACGTTCAAAATGACTTCTTAAATATTATCAAAAACTTTATAAATTAAACGATTCAATACTTAACACTTTTCAATTCGAATTGTGAAATTAAATTGTCAAATTATGATTTATAATTTTAAAAATTCAACAATTTCATTTACAAATAAAAAATTTACAAAACGGAATAATTGAAATGGTAACATTTAAAACTGGAACTTTAGCAATCGGAAATATTAACAATTCGGAATTATATTAAATAAACCATCAACAATTTGTACTTGCAATTTGAAATGATTTAATTTTGAACAATTTCAAACCATAGAATTTTCAACGCTTCAATTTTTTATCATTTTATTTTGAAAACTTAATATAAAATTGTCCGTTCTGAATAAACAATCAAATTTTTTTCAACTTTAACATATTATTTATTGAAGCATTCAATTAGAAAATGTTCAATTTGAAACATTTTCAATGTGTCAGTGTCTTATAATTATGAATATACGAATTTAAAATTATTTGGAGTTATTTCATAACCGCAAATAATGCATTTAACCTTAAGTCTAAAGTTTACAATTGTTTTACTATTATGACTTTCGATTTAATGCATTTAAAACGTTTCAATTCAAAAATTGTTTAATTTTGAACGGATTAAAAATTTGTGGAACAATTGTTCCACAGCCAAATTATTATTAAATTTAAGGTATTATAACTTAATTTAAAAAATCTTTAATTTATATTTGCAGTTAATCGACTTGAAACATTTTAATATCAAAATTGTAGAATTCCAAAAACTTTTAATTTTTAATTGCTCACGCCTTTAAAATTGTATTTAAAATTTTTTAAATTTAAAAATGAACGATTATAAATTAACAGAGAACAAAAATTCGTGAAAATTATATTTGAATGGATTGAAAAGCTTTTTCATCTAAAAATGTTATTAATTCTCGGTAAAATAATAAATTCACTGTTATTTTCCGATTTTCCCTGTTCTCGAAATATTTTCGGTTTATGACAAGTCTAACATCATAATTATCTGAAAAAGTGGTGTAACGATATGTGGCGAAAATATCGCAATCATTGTTGTTGAAAACCTAATTGAAGTGACGCTAGAAAGAACGTTTTATTAACACAAGTTTTGTGTCTATAAATTTCTATACAGTAATTCTTTTTTTTACTGATTTTCTATTCCGCGGAAGCGCTGCAATCGTCAAACAGTCAACACAAATGTGAGAAATAAATTTGTAAATAAATGTCAAAATAGTCGTGTTTATTTACTTTGAAGCAACCTCAAATTTCAAAATCCACGTTTCTAAATCTAACTTACAATTAGAACTTTAGAAGCGGGGTAAAAAAAGAAAACTCAATTAATCAGAATGCAAGCGGGAAAATAATAAAAGCTCTCGAGAGGCTGGAAAAGCTAAAGTTAATAAAAAGAAAACAGAAGTACCAGTAGGGAAACGTCTAGAGCTGGTAATATCAAACAAATTATTTTTAAAAGGAAGAATGATTATTCGGAAAATTTGCCGAATTCAGTGTTTGAATTTTTTTCGAGACTGAAGCAAATGCAATTTTTTGTTTTTGTCTCTGTTCAAAATTTCTAAAGTTAGATTTAAAAAACGAAATATTTGAGTTTGAGATTAGTGTGAAGTAAATAACCTCGGCTATTTGGACATTTCTTTCTGAATTCAATTTACAAATTTTCCTTGCCACTGTAGCGATTGCACCGCTCCCGCGGAATAGAAAAATAGTTGAAGAAAGAGAATAACCCTATAGAACATCATGGACACAAAACTTGTGTTGACACAACGTTCTTTCTGCCGAGGTTTCAATTGGGTTTTCATTACTCGAAGTTTTTATGTATACATATTAAATTTGAATATTTGATAATCAAATCTACAAATAATCCTTTTTAAAAAGAAAAATCATAGAAAACCTAATGCGAACTGAGAAACATTTGTGATTTTGAGTACACTTGCGCGGTTAAATTAAAACTTTCAAATTATCTAATAAATTATTGTTAATATTATAAATGTTTTATATGCTAGTATTTTTCGCTCAAAATTAGATTTTTTTAAGAATGTAAGTATAAAATTAAAAAGTTTCGAACATGACTTAAAATTTCTAAAAATTTTAGGTTCTGTTAGTTTTTTCCACGGATATTAGCATTTTTGAACAAAAATTATTATGAAGATTCGCAATTTTTAACAACGTTAGATTATGTTAGCGTTTTTCACCGGCAGTTGATATCTTTTTAACAGAAAGGATTAGATTTCAAAGATTCAAACATTTGCAACCATAAACGTTTTTCGGTTTTGTAAGCGTTTTTTTACCGGAAATTGGGATTTTAAATCAAAATCATTAGAGTTCAAATGTTCATAATTGTTTAGCAATTATAGGTTACCTTTGCGTTTTACATCAAAAATTGGTATTTTACACACTTCAAACCAAAAATCATTATAATTTGAACAAGATTTATAATCTTTTAACAAATTTGGATTAAGATCGTGTTTTTCAAGAAAATTAAAAAAGTCTCAAAACAATATTGTAGGATGTTTAAAAAGAAACATTTTTCTTTTCTTGACTTTTTTTCATATCGTACGTTATTTGGCTTAAATGTTAATTTTCGTTTGTTTTTTGAAATTTTGTAAATGCTATAACTCCGGTAATTTTTCATCTATCAAAAAAAGTCATGAAAATATTTTGTTCGAATTTTTTAGTATTATTAATATCCGTCCATATAATTTTCAAATATTAAAAAAAGTGTTCTTAAAAATTTTCTAAATATGCTCACTTTTTGAATTTTTATCCAAAATGGCTGGCTAACGAACTAGAACTTCATTTTAGGACACTTAATGAGTATACCAAAGCCCAATCTAATACTTTAATTCTTTTGAACGTTATCGTGCTAACAAACTAAAAATCTGCAGACTAACAGACAGGCAGACATTTTGTAAGAAAATGTTTTTTGGGTTCAAGGGGTCTCAAAACGTGAACATTTGACAAAAGCGGGGGGGGGGGGGGGTAAATTTTACACAAATCTAATACCTTCTCATTATATGATGAGAATGTAAAAATTAGATTTCAAAGAAGCCTTATAACTTTAAACAATTTTGGGTTATGTAAGAGTTTTACACCAAAAATAAAAAGATGCTATCTCGGCAAAACCATATATATGAAGGTTCCCTGTTTAGAGGGCGTCGGTATTTCCAATACTATTTATATGGGATTTTCAACCTTCCATACTTTGCCACCCGAGATGGCACCTTTTTATTTCGCCCTACCATCTTTTCATTTGGAAACGTCGATGTTAGTGTTTTTCTTCAGAAATTGGTATTTTTATTAATAAAAAAAACCTATTTTAAATAAGATTTACAAATTTGAACAATTTCAGGTTATGTTTTCGTTTTACGCCAAAACTTCGTATTTTAAAACCAAAATCATCAAAGTTTGAACAAATTTTGCAATTTTTGAACAGTTTTGGGTTATATTGCCATTTTGACAGGAAATCGGTTATTTTAAGCAAAAATCATTAGACTTCGAAAAAGGTTTATGATTCTGAACAATTTTCTGTTATGTTTGTGTTTTTCGTAGGAAATTATTGGTATTTTTAATTAAAAATTATTAAATTTTAAAGTATATTTACAATTGTGCAACAACTTTGGGGTAATGTTCTTGTGTTATACCTAAATATTTTATTTTTAAACAAAAATCATTAGATCAATGATTTTTCTTTAAAATAATAAAATTTGCAAGCTTGACGAATTTCTGATTATGCTAGTTTTTCTGGTCTGAAATTGAAATTTCTATTAAAAAATAATTAGATTTCAAGGAAGTTTAATAATTTTTCAACAATGTCAAGTAACTTTGGCGTTTATCATCGAAAATTGGTATTTTCAAACAAAAATTATTATAATTTGAATAAGATTTAGAATCTTTTAACAATTATAGATTATGTTTCTGTTTTTCGTCAGAAATCGGTATTTTCAATTAAAAAATTTATATTTTAAAGAAGATTTACAATTTTGGAACAATTGCAGGTTGTTTCAAGATTTTTCAGCGGAAAACGGTTACTTTACACAGTCGACATTAGATTCTAAAGTATATTTACAGTATTTAAACAATGATGTTAGTAGTTTTGGCGGAAATTGATATTTTGGAACGAAAATGCAACGGTTTGATTGTCTATATACAAATATTATACATATAATAATTCTGAAGTTAAGATATTAATTTTCATTAATTATAAAAAATATTATACTTGCTTTTCTTTTCTATCATTTCATATAATAGATATTGTGAAATACAAAAGTTTTGTATTCATTTTAATTTGAAAATGGTGTGAGAAAACAAAAACAATAATCGCACGCGCAGCACGCGCGTTTGCTTTCTAATTGATTACCTTTGTACTAATTCAGATTTATAGAGTAGTTTGCATAATTATGTAGATCTATCTATCTTTTACGATTTCTTTGATATAAAAAAACTAATTTTTCGATTTTGTTGAGATAACGGTGTTCTTCAAAAATAGGGCAGAATACTTTTTTTTATTTTCGGAAAATTCGGTTCTAACCAGATTTGTATTCTCGTTATTTCAGTGGTTCATTTTACGAGGGACAATGGCAAAATGGGAAACGACATGGTCTCGGAATGGAGACTCGTGGCCGTTGGCTTTATCGGGGAGAATGGACTGGGGGACACAAGGGTCGTTACGGCGTGAGACAATCCACGACTTCCACTGCGAGATACGAAGGAACCTGGGCATCTGGTTATCAAGATGGTTACGGCTCGGAAACATACGCAGACGGCGGTGAGTTGAAAAAATATTTATAATTTTACCTTATAATTTTAAATCCGAAATAACTGCCTTATTACACACTTTACCCTATAGTGTATCGAAGAAAATAAGGTTCTTCTTTTGTAGTTCTAATCGGGATGAAAGCTTTCTTTTGAGTCAAAAACACTCCTCTAAAGATTACACTCAACACCCGAGATAAGCACGGTTTCGGGCATGGCCTTCAGCATATCTCGGGGGAATCCAAATGTAAACAGGCAGGGGCGCGTGAACGATTTCTGTTGGATTTGAAGGCATGACGCAACATCATGCGACTAATGCGCTGAGAGTGCGGCTCTCCAGCTGTTTGCCACTCTTGACTGAGCACATTCTCTTTTTCGGTCCCGCGCTCTGCGCATTACCACATTTCAAGACCTCAAGTTCTAAGAATAGCGTAAACTGAGGGTGCTTATCTCGGGAGTCGAGTATAGTTAGAAAAAATGCTTTGTTGACATCGCATATAAAAGCACTAAAAGCGACACACTTTTTCTCTTTTGAAAACAGCAAATTTTTTTTATGAGATCTAAGTTACCGAAAAAAAAGTTCAGAGCAAGTGAATTTATAACTGTGTAGCATTATTGTCATTGAATTTTTCTTACTCGGCCTAAACGACCTTGAAATTTAGAAAAATCTTTCAAAATCGAAATTTTCTATATTTTGTTACAGGTATATCAATTTTCTCAGCTACTTGAACATGACGTGTGTAATCTATGTTATCAGAAATGTATTATTAATATATTTCAACAATAATATATTAAGAAGGTTGACCTCAAAATAATTTTGATTGATTTTGAATTCCAAGAAAATATAAAAATTGAAATATTGCTTTTTATTTCACGGTAGAAAAAATGTTCGATGTCTGACGCTCAGGCAAAGTAAAGATTTAAAATAAAAAATTCCTCACTATACAGACACACATTCAGTTATACTGACAAATATTTTTAGTAACAAAAAATTATTTCGTTGTCAACCTTATTCACGTATTATTGTTGCAATATATTGAAAATAACCTTCTGATAACCTATTTCACACACTCAATGGACAGGTAGACGAGAAAATTGAAATAACTTTAAGAAAATAGCGTAAAAGTCGACTTTTAAAGATTTTTTTTATAGTTCGAGGTGGTTTCGGCCGGGTAAAAAATAATTCCATGGCATTATTGCTATGAACCACTTCTTCTGGTAACCTAGATCTCATAAAAAATTATTTAGTCTTCAAATAATTATATTTTGACTATACACTGCAATGCGTGGTCGGAAGACAATTTTTTTAAACGAATCTTTAAGGAAGTGTTTTTGACTCACACAAAAAAGTTTTCATCCTCAATAGAACTACAAGTAAAGAATTTTTTTTCGATACGCCCTACTTTACAATCTTTACCCTATTCCCCTTTACCCCCGTTTTCAAAGAATTCCTCTTTTTTCTTCTGTTTATAAGAAACCTCCCTTTTTTCGCTTATATGCGAACTGAATTAATAGAACGTAGTAATGAAATCCAACTATTTTTGGTTGGAAGTTAATTATTTTTGGTTGAAAAGTCCACTGTTATATTTTTGGTTCAGAATTTATTTCTTTTGCTTAAAAGCTTTATTAATACGTTTGAAATTTAATTATTTTTGTTCAAAATTGATCTATTTTGTTGAAAATTTATAATTTTTGGTCAGAAATTTAACTTTTCTGCTGAAAATTCGTCTTTTTGACATAAAATTCGTCCTTTTGGATTCAAAATTCTTATTTTTTGATAAAAAAGTCATATTTTTTACTGAAAATTCATCTTTGAAGGTGGGTAATAAATATTTGTATTGAAAATTCAACATTTGTCTAAACATTTGACGTTTGTTTTTAGGAACTGCAATAGGGACATTTTGTGGTGGTTGTCCAAATTTGATCATTGGATTCTTATTTTATTTTTAGGAATCCTATACATTAACTTGAGTATTGGACGTTAAATAGGATTTTGAATTTGATTTTAATCTAATTTAAAATTCTTAAATTTCATTTTTAAAATATTTTTTAGACAAAAATGCAACTGT
Source organism: Andricus curvator (assembly GCA_932195095.1). Lineage (NCBI taxonomy): Eukaryota > Metazoa > Arthropoda > Insecta > Hymenoptera > Cynipidae > Andricus > Andricus curvator. Next base: position 424,787 of record CAKNYM010052826.1, read on the forward strand.
TTTTTTTCTTGTCTTTTTGGATAGAAAATTCAACTTTTCTGAAAAAAAACTATCTTTCTTAGTTGAAAATTTGTCTGTCGTGCTTGAAAATGAACTTTTGTGTTGTAAATTCAACTTTTCTGATTGAAAGTTCAACTGTTTTCTGAAAAATTAGTCTTTTTGGCTTGAAAACTCAACTCTTTTAATGAAAATTTTTCGTTTTGAAATTTCGACATTTCGACTTGAAATATTAAGAATTTTAGGCTTTTTATATTGAGTTCAATATGGTACCTACATTAATTTGATTCAAAAGAATTTGTGCCCCTATTATTCCCTTATTATCGTGAAAAATACCCTATTCCCCGATGTTTTGAAAACATTTTATGCTGTGAAGTCTGCCATTAGAAAACCATTTAAACCTTATGATTTTGAAGAATAATGATATAAATTAAAAATCAGTTAGATATTTCAGCTACTGTAACTTTTTTACTTGAAATAACACAAGTACCGTCCTACACAGCTGTTCTTTTAAGTTCAATTTTATTACAAACAAGTTGGTTTTCCTGTGGTATATAGTTTTTCTCCATCTTTCAAAGTAAACTTCACAGTCCCTTACTTTACAAAATGCAGGAAATTCGGAATATCTGAACCTTTCTTTTTGTAAACACTAAAGCTCATTTTTTCTTTTTAGCCCCTCGCATACGCGAAAACGTAAATTAAACATGCAAAAAAAGGTATAGTTTCGGAACATTAATATCTAAAAAAATTAAATTTTGCAACCATATATTTGGAACTATAAAAAAAAATCATTGGATTCGACTTTAAAATCGTCAGATCTTATTTAGAGACAATAATATAATTTTAAATAGTTATTTTATCATGAAAGATAAGCTCTGAAGATGAAAAGAGTAATTTAGAGACTCTAGCTCACCATGCAGTCATTAAAAAATTGCTTCCCCAAAGCGAGATTCGAAACAAACTACTGACCTCGATTTCCGAAGTCGAGTTGAGTAAACAAATCTTCGTCAAGACGCAGTGATGTACAGCAAAAAAAGTCAAATAAAACTCATCCATCGAGAAGAAACGGCAGACAAAAATAAATAAAAACTTTTCATTCATTCATATGCCAGATACGGCTCTGCATCGTCAATATATGTACTTCCAAAAATATTATTCGAAGAATAAATACACCTTGAGATAATGAAAAGGTACTGAGGAAGGATATGATGTAGGTACCTTGATCATACAGGGTGGCCACGCAGACTTGAAAAAAAAATCCAGGCTATTTCCTGGTTTTCCCTGTCAAAAATTATATTTTCCTCTGTCGACTTGTATGCGTTTCAATAATAATTATGAAATACTAATTGCTTTATTATATAAATTTTGAAAAGAATTATACATATTAGAAATCCAAGATAAAATATATAATGTAAATTATTGTAAAAGTCATTTCAGGTTTCACAGGCCAAAAAGAAAATGGAGATTTTTCAAGGAAATAGGGTAATAATAAAAAAAAAAAAAAAAAAAATAGGGTAATAATACGAGAATTAATTATTTTCAATTACATTAATATAGGTAGGTTAAAAGATACAATTGTCGAGGGCATAAGCAACCTCAAACTTTGCTATCCTCTTTCTTACAAATGAAAACTCCAACAACTTTGAAACTTATTTGGCTGGACAGTAAATTTATCGTACTTTCATTTCTGTATTTATTTTCTCTCAGAAATTTGTAATGTGAAGAAAAAATTGTGGTAAAAATTAAATGTGTCAAAAGCACAATTTCTAGAGGTGAGTTTGCCAATCAGTCGAGTGCTAGACCCATTTGTCGAGTGCATGACATGGCGTGGCAGACCTAACGCAAAAATGTGTAAAGTTCAAATCGATTTATTCATAGAAAAAAAGTAACATGATCTAATTTAATTACTTAAATGTAATATTAATAACATTTGAAAACAATAATTAAAAGTGGGAAAATACAATTTCCTAAATACCTAATAAATTAGAAATTTTTAATGTGGAGAATAGTGCAATATTTCGGTGAAAAAAAAAACTTTTTTGCATTTTTCTTTTTTAAAAATGAACACGTTGAACACCAAGTCTTTAGGGGAGACCGGGGCGAGATGAGCATACGGGGTCAAATGAGACACTGCATTTTCTCTCAAAATATGTGATTTTTGTTTCTGTTCTTTTCGGGAATAATAGTAATAATGATTTTCTAATTACTCGGAAAAAGATAAAAATTAAATAGAGTAGATAAAGTAAAAATAAAAATGATTAAAATTTCAAAACCTGAATCCTGTTATTCTACGATATCATAGAACGAAAGGAAATGATTGAAAATAATAGACAATATTTTTAAACTAAAGTTTGTCGTGAAGTTTATTTACCGAACTTGAATGTACTAACGCATTTATACAGAATTAATTAATAAAAACAGGTAATATTGAAGTTTTAATCATAATTTTGATTTGGGGCGGAATGAGCCGGGTTCATGGGGTGAGATGAGACGCTCTTGTCATGTTTGTCATAACCTCTTTATGGAGCTGGCAGAAAAGTTTTTGTTTGCAAGATGTAAGTAGTTTTGAGTGGAATTTTCGAAAATATATAAAGATTCAAAACAGAGTTGCAATAGTGAAAACTTACAAAAGAAAAACTGAAATTTGTGGTTAGAAGAGTCTATGACAGTTATTGTAAAATCTGTTGTATAAAGAAATTCTAGTGTCAGAGCACCTGCAATTGGGTTTGTTTATACATTTTATTTTTTGAGCTGTTTCTTCAGTATATTCTATAAACAGTTTAACAATTATATTTAAAAAATTTCAGAAATATTTTATAAATGAAAAATTTCAAATAAATGTTAATTCAACTTGAAATTAGAAAAGTTATAATATAAAGGAAAAATTTGAATTAATTAACCATTAAATGCATTTATACTGTCAAATATTTATAAAATCCTTCCCCTAAGACCTAAATAATCAGACTTAATCATACCTTACAAAATTATTTGTTGAACATTATACAGAGCATGAATTGGTACGAATAATCATATTGCTCAATCGTGTAAAACAATTATATTTTGTCGTGATACTCATTTCCATTCTCACAATACTTCAAATAATCTTCTATGTGTACGAAAAAAAGGAAAAATTATCTTCTATTAACAAAAACTAATAATTAGTTGAGGTGTCTCATCTCGCCCCAATACGTGTCTCGTCTCGCCCCAGAGCATGGGGCGAGATGAGACATGTGCACAAATTATAATTTTCATATTTTCATCGCAATTACTATTTTTGAAACACTTCGTCTTTTATGAAATTGATACATGAAGGTTCATATAATGTATAGAACCACTTACATTTTTAAAAACTAATATAGGTTTCAACTATTTCACTGAAAATGATAACTATGCTCATCTCGCCCCGGCCTCCCCTACCTGTCATTAACATAACCTGCCCGAATTAACCGAAGATTTATTTTAAAAAATACTAAATGCAATTTTTTCAAATAATATAATTACTTGAAAGAAGTTCAATTGATCCTAATTACTACAGTAGCATTAAAATATAAATAATAAATAAAAAAGTAACGAAATTTATGTTTTAAAATTTCTGATCCAATCAACCTAAAATTTTATTGTCTCTATTGCAGATATTAAATTCGGAATGAATTTCTCTTCTAAAAATATGCGTGTTTTTTAGATTTTGTAGTTTAGAGTACCTGCATTATTATAATATTGATTTAATTTCAATTTTAATTATAATTGACTATTTATCATAAATAACATCTGTCGATCCTCGACAATTGGTGCACCCTCGGTAATTGGTTCCTTTACCCTACTATATTCCTAAGATTTTAAGTCGAAATATACTGCATTTTGAATGAAATAGTGGAACTTTCAATCAAGATAAATAAATTTTCAGCCCGAAAAGACGAATTTTCAATAAAAAGGTTGAGTTTTCTAGCTAAAAAGTCGAATTTTTATATAACTATTTAACTATCAAACTTAAAAATATAAATTTTCAACAAAAAAGTTAATTTCCAACCAAGAAAGATTAATTTTCGACCAAGTAGTTGAATTTTTGATCCAGAAAATTCATTTTTAACCAAAAATTTGCATTCACAACCAAACAGCCCCTGAGAAAAAGAAACTACTTTTCACGCTAAGTAGTATTTTCGCGACTACTTGAAAGGTTGAGAATGCGCAGGCGCGTCACGTAATTAAATTTTAAATTGTTTATTTTAAGCATTACGTGCTAATATTTATGGCAAAACAGCTTGAAACACAGTAAAATGGCAATTTGCGTCAATTTGACAAAATAAATTTTTAATTTGATTTTTATATTAAGTGCGGTAGGAAAATAGGTTAAGTCAATTTTACAGGTTATGCTTGAAAGCAGGAGTCTTCGTCTCAAAAGCGGCACGTTTAAACTAATTAGGGAATAGCAAGTGCAAATGTTTAAAAAAATTCAAATATATATTTTTCCTACAAGGTTAATGATAGTGCATCATATTATTATATTCATAATTTATAGAACTGTGAAATTAAAAAAAAAAATTATTTATATATTGCTTACGATGATCAAAACAATTCTTTGTTCATTTCGTATGTTTTAGTTTTATCCACAGATATTGTAACATCGATTTTCGGAAAAACAAACGCAACAATGCCACACTATAATGCCGCAAACAACAATTAACTTAGTTTTAAAGGCGTAAAAGAGTATATAAATTCAGTGTTTAAAAAGACAAGTTGTATATTATCATTAAAGCCGTGGCTACGTGTACCTAAATTTCCATACAAAATAACCGGATTTTTTCGGTATGAATAGGGGGAGCTGGAAAATAGGCTATTTGTAGCGAAATTTCGACGGATACTAGACTTAAAGTCGCAGAATCTCTCGGGGACGAAATGCATGTTATAAATTTAAAGGAGGTTTTTCCGGTTTCAATCGTGTGCAAAACTACGAATCTTTTTCACGAAACGTCGGCAAGATTAGTAGTTTTGCACACGATTGAAACCCGAAAAACCTCCACTAAATTTAGGAATCGTCTATGTGTACCAAAATTTCGGTACAAATATGGGTGTATCTACACAAAAATCCGACTATTCGTACTGTAATTTCGGTACAAATAGCCCCTTTTCCAGCTCCCCCTATTCGTACCGAAAAAATCAAGCTATTTGTACCAAAATTTCGGTACACGTAGCCACGGCCTTAAATTTATTGAAATGTGTATTAGGGTCGTCCAAATTTATACCTGTAACAATTCGACTTTTTGATTTTTGGTGATAAAGCCCCCCCCCCC
>CAKNYM010052826.1:430471-442831 GCA_932195095.1 Andricus curvator
ATCACCAAAAATCGAAAGTCGAATTTCTGGACCACCCCAGTATGGATGTTGTTGTCTGAAGGAAACCAGGCCATACGTACTTTTCCGATGTGAGAAAGAAAATCTAAAAAGTCATGCGCATTTAAATTCTGTGCTTTGTTAAAAAATAAATAAAAAATTTCTTCTTTAAACCTCTATAACCTCTAATATATAGAAAATATTAAAAAAGGGTTCAAAATTAACAAAACGGCGGCGGTTTTTCTGAAAATGTTAAAAGTCGATTTTCTCAACAAACCCACACATATATTTTTTGCCTATTTTTTATTTAATTTTTACTTTAATAAGGTAGACTTTTCGTGAGTTTTATGCTCACAATATTGGTTATGGTCACAATATTGTGACCAGGAAAGCTTTTCTTCATCGAATCGAATTTTCTCACTTTTCTTCGAAGCAACGCCAGATACGAAAAAATGTTTGCAAGTCTAAAAAATGTTATATAATGAATACCTCTTGCTTTTTTGCGATATCTTGCATCGTTTAAGATAAAAATACAAAAATTATAATTTTACCAAAAAATTCTTCCGGCAAACTTTCATTTTCATATTTTTTCGCTTTTTTCGTTGTTTGCGAGAAAAATGAGGAAATTCAATTTTATGGAAAAAAATCTCCTGGCCATAAAAGTTATTTAGCCGACATAAAACTTACAAGATGTCTTTCTTATGAAAGTGCAAGTTCAACAGGAAATTGGTAAAAATATAGGTTATAGAGGTTTGAAAAAATCTTCTTTTTTCAAACAAAGCACAACATTTATTAGCATTTATTATTTTTTGCGTAAATGATTATGAGTAAAAATTACTCTTGAAATATTGAAGAATGAACTATTTTGCAATATTTCAATTAAAATTAATTAATTTAATAAACAATAACAATTGAAGAGTGGCAGTTCAGAACTAGATAACTAAGATTTTTTCGAAAGGATTAAAAACATCAAAGCATTAGAAGCATTAAATCATTAAAAGCATAAAATGTTCTTAAAAAATCAAATACACGTTGTGATAAAAAGATTTATTCGAATTCTCATGTTTTAATACAGTAATAAAAAAAAGTAATTTCTGCCCTTCACGATATTTTTGAAATTATTATTGTTTATTGAAAAAAATTCTTTTTATCGTCCTTTCATCGAATAATCGTCTATCTCAGTGCGATACCGTGACAATAAATTTTGTTTTTCTTTTAAATAGATTAATTTGTTTGTATCAAATATTTGTTATTCTTATTCAGCTTTCGCATATCTCGGAAGCAAGTTTTTATTTTTGTGAAAAATTGAAAATTCAGTTTTCAATCACTAACGAAAACCGATTTTCAAACCCTGTTAAATTTCAACCTTAAAATTCTTGGACAATTTACTCGGAATTGGTTCACTTTTTTAGATCAAATGGTTTTCACCCTTATTCAGAAACTCAACATCTCGGGAGTAAGCTTTTATTTCTTATTTACACTACAGATCACATTTTTCATCGCAATCCGCAGCTGTGCCATTTTCGTATTGTGGTTAGTGTGCCTTTGAAATTGGAAGCTGACACATCTATTTCCTCGAAAATTAGTAACTGTTTCTAATCAAATTTTTTGGGCTTAAATCAGCAACACGTCATCTCAGAAGTGAACTTCTGTTAAGACAGAAGTAAACTTCTGAAATTTTTCAGGAAAGCGAAAAAACATTCTGTAAAGTCGAAATCACCATTTAAAGACTTATCTTTAAATGGTGATTTCGACTTTACAGAATGTTTTTTCGCTTTCCTGAAAAATGCTGATTTTGTTTGTTATCTAGTTCTGTACTGCCACCCGTAAATTCACCAGTTAAATTTTTAATTTTAGAAAAATATATATTCGAATTTTTCAAAACCCTTGCACCTTCTTTCTTTCAATAAGTTTAAACATGCCGCTTTTGAGACTAAAACTCCTGCTTTCAAGCCACGGAGTCTCCGTGTTTCAAGCATAACCTGTAAAATCGTATACTTAACCTGCCTACCGCACTAAATATAAAAATCAAATTACAAAACTTATTTCCTCAAATTTACACAAATTGCTGTTTAATTTTATTTTAAGTTGTTTTGCCATAAATATTAGCACGTAATCATTAAAATAATCAATTTCAAATATAATTACGTGACGCGTCTGCGCATTCTCAATCTTTCAAGTAGTCGCGAAAATACTACTTGGCATGACAAGTAGTTTCTTTTTGTAAGAGAGTTCAACATTCATGTTGAAGAGACGAGTTTTCAACAAAGAAGTTAATATTTATTCCAGATAGTTGAATATTCAACCTGCGAAGATGAATTTTCAACCAAATAGGATACATTTTCAACCCAAAAAGATACAATTCATGAGAAGAATTGAGTTATCTAGCTAAAACGTCAAAGTTTGAAAAAAATATTTGATTACTTTTAACAAAATAGTTGCATTTTCTACCAAAAAAGATTACTTTTTAGCAAAAAAGTTGAATTTTTAAAAAAATAATTGAATTTTCAACTAAATAAATATATTTTTTTAACTAAAAGAGATTAATTCTAAACCAAAAATATAATAGTAGACTTTTCATTGAAAAAGAATTACCTGCCCACCAAAAATATTTGAATTTTCGTATTGAGTTCTATTAGTTAATACTTCATACTTCACGGTTTGCTCTATTTGGTATCATTATACTTTAATGTCCCCGAAATGACCGGGATTTGTCAAATTTTATATTTGAAGACAAAATATATAACACGTGAGCTTATGGCACTCTCCAACTTCAAATCAGCTTTTTTCCAAAAGCGATTTTTCAATTTATTTTCGAAACATTTAAAAGTATCCCTAAATTATTACTTTATTATGCCAATTACTAATAATTAATTATATAAGTTTAGGTTACCTATGTTATTACTATGTTAGATATCTGAAAAAGAAGATTTAGTTCTCAAATATAAAAGGATCTTTAGTGCACTCAACTCCCGATTGAAGAACAGTTTCGGGGATAACTCGTACTGGCCTTGATACTCAAGCGCAACTCTCACTGCGAAACTGCGTGGGCCAGCAGTTCTAGGAATTCGTAAATCGGTGGTCCTTATATCGGAATTGAGTGTACTTGAACGATCCATGAACAAAAACTTTTAATTCTTAAATATATATTATACTAAATATTTAGGAATTAAATTTTCCTTTTGTATATAAAAGGAACATTTATTTTTTAACGAAGCATTCACTTTAAAAACTTAAACAATCTTAAATATAAAATGATCTTCGATATTTCAACGGAGATGGTTGGCAACACTGAACACAATTCCAAACACTTTTTTTCGGCTTTTTCTTGGCGCTCAAAATTCCATGATAATCCCCCTTCTTCCCGGTTTTCTCAGTCAGTGGTCACCCTGTCATAATTTAATTTAAATTCTCATCTTGTACATACAAGAAATATGATCCGTCAATAGTTAACATGAACAAGAAGTTTCTAATTATATTAAATGAATTTAGACCATTTTTTTCAAATTTTTTGTGAGAAGTAGATAAACTGAAAGTGCAATGGATGAGAGTACTGTATACATGAACTACTTTTTTCAAATGATCTAAAATACTGGAATCGCGAATAGGTGAAGCGAGAATCGCATCTTAAAGAATATTAAGGAACCCCAAGACGTGACCTTCGACCAGAATCATATTGATCCTTCTCTCATTCTGTCCTTGCAGAAACTATTATTCCCTGTATCTTCAATCCTTCTGTTGCCTATAGTCCGACTTAAATTCTCATTTATGAAAGTGCTTCTGTTATCGACACAACACTATTAATTACCCAGCAACTTCAGTAAGGACATATAATTAAGAGTATACGTGTAGACCAGGATTTCACTTAATAGTTTTGCGGTTAAGTGTTTTTCGATAAAATAATATTTCTCATGATAACCCTTTAAAAAAAAAGTTCTTCATTTGTACTTCTAATAGGGAGGAAAACTTTTTTTTGTGAGTCAAAAATACTCCCCTAAAGTTTTATTACAAAAAAATATACAGTCTCCGCATCGTAGTTATAATCAGAAAGTACTAAAAGCACTAACAGCGACACAATTCTAATCTGAAGACTAACACATTTTTTTATTAGATCCTAATTGCCAGAAGAAAGGTTCGGAGCAAGTAAATTTATACCTATAATTTAGCAATAATGCCATTAAAATAGAACCATTTGAGTACGAAGTATAAACGAGACAGGCGCTACCTACGATACGTTATATGATACGATACAGAAATCAACGTCGACACTACTTTTTAAAAATGCTGAACTACAAACATTTTGAGTTACAATTTTAGAAACTTAGATCTTCTGAAATATATTTCCTACGTATGGAAGAAACTTATAATCGTGTAATAATTTTTGTCTGCAATCAGTTTCGTCCAACAGCAAACGATTATTCGAGATTCCTAAGATGAGACATTTTTGTTAGTAACAAAAATGGAACCTCAGTTATAATGTTGTAACAAATTCCCTGAAACTTTCGCTAATAATGTTTTTTTTTTATCATTTGGGTACACAATACACATCTACTATTTTTCCCCCAACACAAAATCAATTTGGTTTAATTTCTTAGACGGAGAGGATTTTAGAGAAAGTAGGACAGCTTTGGTCAGGTCGTAAAAAAAGTTTGAAGGTTGAGCTTGTAGAAAAAGCCTGGCATTCTTTAAATAAACTTGCATATTTCTGAAAATCAGGAACTGAGTAGAGACTGTCAAACAACCTTAAAACAAAAAGTAGAGGAATGTGAAGATAAATTACAAATCGTGTGAGTCAACGCTTAAAAATAGAAAATTTGAGAAAAGTATTATACAATAAAGGGTCATAGTCCGTTACAACACCTAATCATGATTTTCGCAAATCGAACATGTATGTTGTCTTTTGACTATAGTAAAAAGATAGAGAAATGTTTAAAATAACAAAGATTAAAAGAATCATTCAGAAGAATTTGAGGCAAAACTGAAAATAATTAGAACTATCGTCTTGTTCAATAAAAACAGGAACTGAGTCATATGAGTAAAAATAATGTGCACAGTGTTATCTGCATTGTAGCTTCAGTTTTGGAAACTCCATAGGTCAATGAATCAAGTTAATGCCGAGTTAGTAAAAGAACATGGCGACCGCATCATCTATGTAACAACATATATCAACATGCGAAGTCTAAAATTAGTAAGACACGTAAGTGAGTAGCTCTGTATTGACTAGAGTCTAAAGATTCCCATCTATTTTTTCATTGTTCGTACCTACAAGTCGCTTGCGCGTCACTGGGCGTAAATAACTACATACCATGGAGGGTAGGCGTCAAAAGCCTCTAGAAAATTTCATTCAAAAGACTGAACGTTGTTGATGAAATTTCCCACTCACTTAATCTAGATTAGTTAAATTTAACTAATTCACAGAGAACCCCCAAGCTTTTTTTATCATAAAATTATATGAAAACGCTGCAGACATATGATAACTACATTAAGAGATGTAAATGAGGTAAATGTGGTTGTAATTCCCCTCTTTTCCTATGTTTAAAAAGAATTCCTCTTTTTCCCCCTGAGGAAATGAGAACTGAATTAATGTACCCCAATAAGAAAATCCAAGTATTTTTCGTTGAAAGTTATTTCTTTTTAATTGGAAAGTCTACTATTACATATACTTTTGGTTCAGAATTCATCTCTTTGGATAAAAATTCTAGTACTTGGTTGAAGATTTAAGTAGTTTGTTAAAAATTAGTTTTTTCAAGTTGACAATTAATCAATTTTAGTTTAAAATTCAACTATTAAATTTTGCAATAAGAATTAATTTTTTTGTTTTGAAAAATCAACTAATTGGTTGAAACTTTAACTGCTTTGTTGAAAATTCTTTTCATTGTTTTAAAATTTCACTATTTTCTTGACAATTCTACTTTTTGGTTTTAAAATTAATTTTTTTCTACTAAAAATCTAACAATTCCATTTTTGGCGAAAATTGATTGTTTTTAGTTAAAAATTCAACTAATGTTTCGTTAAGAATTTATCTTTTTGTGTTGAAAATTCAACTACTCGGCTGAAAGTTTACCAAATTTGTAAAACATTTATTTTATTGGCTTAGGATTGAAATATTTTGATGAACAATATTTTCTTTTTGGTTTGAAAATTAATTTTGTTAATTGCAAATTTAACTATTCCATGTTCGGATAAAAAATAATCGTTTTCAGTTGAAAATTCAACTATTTAGTTGAGAATTGATGTCTTTTGTTGTAAATTCGTCTTTTTTGGGTAGAAAATTATTCCTCTTGATTAAAAGTTTAACTCTTTGGTTTGAAATAAGCTTTTTCGCTGAAAATTCATACCTTAGGGATCATAATTTAACAATATTAATGTATAGAATTCCTGAAAATAAAACAATAATTCAACGATCAAGTTTGGACAACCACCACAAAATGCTCCTATGGCAATTCCTAAAAACCAAAAAATTTGTTTCTTTGGATAAAAATAAAAAAGAGGAAAGAAAAATGAGAAGGCAAACAACCAAATCCCCTTCCTTCTCTTTTTTATTTCTTTCATCTTTTGTATTTGTATTCTTATCAAATCACAATATGAAAGCATTTATAATATTTACCAACGTGTCAGTGCTCATACAGCACCTCTATGAAGGTAAGAAAAATAAGAGCAGGTGGGAACAGCGACGAAACAACAACGCTCCCTCCCCGACACCTGAGATCCAAGTGTGGGGCAAAAGGCAAATCCGCTATAAACACATACATACATTGATTAGCAGTTCGAACTCGAAAGTTCATTGCCTCACTACCCGATTCGGGTAGTGTTTCTAGGTGGATATTTACTACCAATTTGGGCCCACCACACCCACGACGGGCCAACAGCAAGCAGTATTCCTGAACGGTCACCCATCCAAGTACTAACCGCGCCCAACAATGCTTAACTTCAGTGATCTTACGAGAACTGGTGTTTTCAGCGTGGTATCGCCGTTGGCAGCTATAAACACATCAGAAACAAAAGAAAGTCAAGATTCATGAAACCCCATTGCTAAATGTAATTAATCATACTAGAATAACTTTTGTTTAATTTATCCAAATCAGTTTTCAAATTAATAGAAAACTTATTTTGTTTTTTAATATAAAGCATTTCCATGAATTCTATCTTTCTCTCATTACTTCCACTATGTAAAATTTCAACATTATCCCAGTCAAACCTATGGTCAACATAAAAAAACCCTTTTGTATGTCTAGCAAGAACACTCTTATAACAACGACCCAAACTTAAATTCTTTTTGTGAAATGAAACGTGGGACAAATAATATCTTTGGACAAACCTAGAACTCTGTCAACTGAGTTTTTGATTACTGCAATTTTGTTTTTAAACGGATGAGCCGAAAATAAATTCAAAATTCTACCTGAATATGTACTTTTCCTATACCAATTGGTAATAATATTACCATTCTGACCTTTAATTACTTCTATGTCCAAAAAACTGATTTTATTATTTTTCTCTATTTCATGGGTTAATTGAAGTTTTGGATGAAAACTGTTAAAAGCATCGATAACTGCTTGCAACTTTGCTAGAGGAATACATAATAAGGTGTCATCAACATATCGAAAGTAAAAGGGCAAAACAAAATCCAGGTTCTTGAAAGCAAAGACCTCCAAATCTTCCATAACTATTTCTGCTAAAATCGGAGAAATGACTGAACCTATGGGAGTACCAAACTTTTGCCTATAAAAAGATTCATTGAATTTAAAATAGGTTGCGTTCATAATAAAAAATATCCCTTTAATAAAATCTTTTCGACTTAATCGAGTACGTGTTTTTATATTGTCCCATCTATTTAAAATTGCCTGTTTAACTAATTCAAGAGGTATACTCGGAAACATTGCAACAACATCTAAAGAAATCATTACATGGTCATCAGGAACAGTTTTTGAATAATAATTTTTTTTTAATACCCACCTATTCTTAACATTGTATTTTGGAGTTGTAATGGAGTCTTCAAGTATCATATTAAAGATTTTTTAAAAATTTCGTGGGAGTTTTAATAGTTGAAATAACTATTGTCAAAGGATAACCATAACATCTGGCAAGAACGGTGTCTTCGGTATATAAAAATCCCTGGGTATTCAAAAAACTGTTCATGATGACCATTTAATGATTTCTTTGGATGTTGTTGCCATGTTTCCGAGTATACCCCTTGAATTAGTTAAAAAGGCAATTTCAAATATATGGGATAATATAAAAACACGCACACGATTAAGTCAAAAAGATTTTATTAAAGCGATAGTTTTTATTATGAACTCAACTAATTTCGAATTCAATGGATCTTTTTATAGGCTAAATTTTGGTACTCCTACAGGTTCAGTCATTTCTCCGATTTTAGCAGAAATAATTATGGAAGATTTGGAGGTCTTTGCTTTCAAGAAGCTGGATTTTGTTTTGCTCTTTTACTTTCGGTATGTTGATGACACCTTATTATGTATTCCTCTAGCAAAGTTGCAGGCAGTTATCGATGATTTTAACAGGTAATATTATTACCAATTGGTATAGGAAAGTACATATTCAGGTAGAATTTTAAATTTCTTTTCGGCTCATCCTTTTCAAAACAAAATTGCAGTAATCAAAAACTTTGTCGACAGAGCTCTAGGTTTGTCCCAAATTTCATTTCACATAAAGAATTTGAATATTGCTAGGAATATCCTTTTCCTTAATCATTACCCACAAAAGTTAATTGAGAAACATATCACAATGAGAATTCAACAACTCAAAAACAAACAAAATAACATTTTATCTACGGATAATCAGAAGGAATTGAGAGAATATAGTTCTTTTAATACTTTTGTTCTCCCGTTATTTGGTCAAATTTCGAAAACTATTGAATTTATGTTGGAAAAATGGAAGATTCATACTATTTTCCGTATACCATTTAAAATGTATCCAATAATAACTTTTTGTAAAGATCCTTTAGATATATTTGAAAAGGGTAATGTTGTTTACATGATCACTTGCAAGATCTGTAAGATGACTTACGTGGGGCAGACTGGATAAGAGAGTTCTTGCTAGACATACTATAATAATCTTTTTTTGGGTTTGATGATGTTGACCATCAGTTTGACTGGGACAATGTTGAATTTTTACATAGTGAAAGTAATGAGAGAAAGAGAGAATTCATGCTATTTGAGCACCGAAACGTTGGTAAATATTATAAATGCTTTCATATTGTGATTTGATAATAATAAAAATAATCAAGACGAAAGAAATAAAAAAAGAAGGAAGGGGATTTAGTTGGTTACCTCCTCATTTTTCTTTCCTCTTTTTTATTTTTGTCCAAAGGAACAAATTTTTTTGGTTTTAGGAATTGTTTTAGAAATAGGTGGTTGTACAAATTTGATCGTTGGATTCTTGTTTCATTTTCAGGAATTCTATAAATTAACTTGAGTATTGGACGTTAAATAGGATTTTGAATTAGATTTTAATCTAATTTAACATTCTTAAATTTCAATTTAACAATTTTGTTGAAATTTTTTTTTTTCATTCTTGACTGAAAAATTGAACTGTCACATTTTTCGTTGAGAATTAAACTTTTTTGATTGAAATCTCAACTATACCTGTTTGAAAGTTAAAGTAATTTGTTAAAAATTTCGTTTTTAATAGAAGATTCATCATTTTAGTTGTAAATTCATCTTTTTGGTTGCAAATTTAACCAATTTCGTTGAGAATTCGTTTTTTTGGGTTAAATTTTGTTTCCAACTGAAAATTTAACTAAATTGCATTTTGCTTGAAAATTTATGTATTTTGTTGAAAATTCGTCTTTTTCTCTTATAAAAAATTAATCTTCTTGATTGAAAATTCATCTCTTAGTTTGATAATTTAATTATTTACTTAAAAATTCATCTATTTTGTTCAAAATTCAATATTTTTACTTGAAATGTTAGGAGTTTAAAGCGTTTCAAATTGAATTTAACATAGAACCCTCATTAATTTTACTTCAAAGAACTTATTCTTCTATTTTTATTAGAAATCTTCTTATTTCGTCTACCTTTAGAGAACTATGCCCTATGGAGACTCTTATCGATACAGTTGAAAAAAAGTTTGCTTTTTTTGTTCTTCTTCTAAGTCCAAAAATTGAAATATTTTAAGCGCTCACTCAAAAAATACATCGTTCATCACAATTTTGAGTTTGAGCGAGACTGTTAGAATGTATTTTACTATTTCAATCAATGAATTTAAAAAAAAAACTTAGTTGAATTTTTACAATTTAGATTTAGAGAGTAGATGTTCCAGAAAATATTTTTTATGCACATTTTGACCCTATTTTTAATTTTATTTGATTCTCGACATTATTTCTCCAGAGCAAGTGAACTGAAAGGCTATTTATTTTGGCAAATTGAAGAACTTTTTTTTACACCCACCTTTTCTGTTCGCTCAGGACTTAGAGGTTTGATTATTGATTTCCGCTACATTAATTATTTCGCGAGAAGAATCATTTCAGAGAGTGTTTTCACGATCTTCTGTAATAGAATAAAAATGTTTTTTATGATCTTCTGTAATGGAATAAGAATTTAATGTCCATTATGAGTGACTTGTTTTAGTTTAGATTTCTTAGGATCTCAGTTATCATATTCAATTGGATCTATTTCAAGTGTCGAGACTGGTAATCCGTATGTGAAATTAATGTTATCTTATTTCAAGAAATAATTGTGCACTTTTTCTGGTTTTGTCGATAGTTTTGTTGATATAATAATTATAATTAATTTATTATTAAAGTATTATTTGTCAAGCCACCCTAGTCTAAAGCGTACCTTGTTTGGTTAGACAAGCACTGCCCATTTTCAGTGGAAATGGTAGTTTACATACAGACATCACATTTCCTTATGATTTGTTCTTTTTGTATTCTTACTATTATTTTGGATTATATGTATAGTGGGAAATACGTTTTCTTTATCTAATCGGTATAATGAAATATTTTAGAACAAAATTGACTCAAGAAATGAACAGACATCTAAATTCTGTGAATTAAATGAACTTCCAATCTTGATGAAATTATAGCTTGCTTGTGTCCTCAGGGTGCACGAGACTTTTGCCGGATCATCTTATTGAATCCGTCGCAGACTGTAACCACCTATCTCACGGTCGTGAGACATGGTTACGGCTGAAATTTTTTACCGCGATTTCACTGGGAGAAGGTGCCGTTTTTCATATTAGCACCCGCTCCCGGCGAAATCCCGCGATTGTCCTTTTGACAAACTTTTGATTAGATTCTCTATGAAATTAGAATTTTAAGTAAATTAAAGCAAATCTAGAATAAGATACTATGATTGTAAATTCAGCCATCAGGAACATTCCTATTTTTGGGTTCAAAATTAATTCAATAAAAATTTTGTTTTCAAATTAAAATCCTTTTTGGTTCAAATATCATCTATTACATTTAACGTTGAGAACTTATGGTTTTTTATTCAAAATTCAAAAACTTCATTGAAAGTTGAACTACTTCGTTAAAAACAACTTTTTTGGTTGAAGATTCATGCCTTTATTACGAACTCTAACTATTTTGTTGAACACACGCTTTTTGGTTGAAAATTAATTTTTTTAACTGAAAATTTAACCATTTTGTTTAAAACTCGTCTATTTTGGTAGAAAATTAATCTTCTTGTTTGAAAATGCATCTCTTTGGTTGAGTATTTATTTATTTGGTTCAAGATTCATAATTTTAGTTAAAAAGTCATTTCTTCGGTTGAAAATTTGACTGTTTTGTTGAAGATTAATTTTTTTCGTTGAAAATTAATTTTCTTAACTAAAAACTTTACCATCTGGTTCAAAATTCATCTATTTGATTAAAAATAGAATTCTTCTTTTTTTATGTTAGGAATTTAAAGCGTTTCAAAATAAATATAATATAGTACCCACATTAATTTTATTTTAAAGAATTTATTCGTCCCATTTTGTGGCAAATTTTTTAGGTCGCTCATTTTTTAGGTTGCTCAATATCTTTGCGCATGCGCGCAGTTTGCACAAAATATTGAAATTAATAAATCAATTAAATGAATCATATTTTATGAATTGAAGGTGAAGGAGGGTTGTTTCTTCTTTTTAATGCTCAGGATACTTTTCAGTAGCGTGTGAATTACCATCTTCTTGATTTAAAATATATAACGAGTGTCTGCAGAGAAATAATGCTGACTCTTTTTGAAAAATTCGAAAATTTATTAATAAATTTTTATTCATCATACTTCATCTTTTATTTTAAATCAAGGTCGGTGGTTTTTCCAATACTGCAATGTATATTCTGACCATTTAGAATATAACAGGTCAAAAATCCAACAGGTAAAAGAAAATATATCATCTTAATTATCATTTTTACAACGAAGT
>CAKNYM010052826.1:447831-513695 GCA_932195095.1 Andricus curvator
AAATATCACAGAAAAGTGGAAGCTAATCTCTAATGCTAATGTTTGGCTTGTTTACGTCGTCTAGTCTGCCCAATATTGGTTTCTTTTTCAAGTGCTGTGACATACGTGGATGGTTTTAATGGGAAATGAACACACGTACCTTTTTTTATATATTTGAGACATGATAAAAAGCGTGGTCGAAGTGTGGTTGGCTCTTTCTGATGCCAAAATAATTGTCGCGTTCGCATCGTATTAGGCATAGCTTTTAAATTGAGACCGGTAGTAACTTATTCAATTTTCTTTATATCTTCCTCAAAAATTTGGAAGACTTTTGTTTTAATATTTTGGGAAGGAACTGTGTTTAAAAATTCTTCTGCGCTTGTAACATCTTTTCCTCCAGCTATTGTTCTGTCTACCAAATTTTTTACCGTTGCGCCAACACCATCGGCTATCGATTTTTTGTAATATTTCAAAACATTCTAAATTCTTGAAAAAAAAGTTTCAGACAAAAGTTATTCCCTTCAATAAGGCGGAACTTTTTTGTGAAACAAAATGTTTTTGTTGACGTGTAACTTTTAAAGAAAATCCATTTATATACAAATTTTGACTTTGATTTTTACGAAATGCACGTGATTTTTGAGGCACATAATTTTCCTTGCGGGGACGTTTTTTGGCCACCGAAATACAGCAAAATCATCAAAAACTTTAATCCTATCTTGATGCGCGCGATTTTCACAGCTGCTGGCGCTGGAGTGGACATTTTCGCTGAAATTTTGGAGTGGACATTTTTGGCTTAAATTGGGCATAACTTTTGCGCGCACTGCGATATTAACTTTATCCATGGTAAACTTCTTCGCCCCAAGATACTGCTTAATTTCCGTGTGTATAGAAGAGTGTGCTTCAAGTATTCTTGGAGTAAAGTACGATGATGGAGTGGACATTTTTTCGCCAAATTCAAAATTTTCGATATTTGAATGTGTGATACTTCGATAATTTTAGGAGCACATCTTTTTCCTTTATATGGTGTCTACTGGCCACCAAAATCTTGTAAAAAATCGAAAGATTTTTGAGCTGGGTAGTTGCGCGCACTTTCCACAACTACAGACCTTGGAGCGGACATTTGAATTGCAAAAGCGGTGACACGATTTTGAGATTTTTTTGCTGAGTTATAAATCGAAGCACAATGTTAAATCTATGAAATTTCAGTAGCCTAGACTCCACTGCACTAGCATGATTTTTCTCAGATTTTTCAAACATTGCGCGGAAAAGCTGTGAGCATGCAAAGCGTTAAATTTGTAGCTGGTGACAAATATTACACAGGTATATTTTTGGGATTTTTTCCAACTATTATATGTTGTATTTTTTTAGGAGGGCTTCTGTAATGACTATAAGCTTTAGTTTCTATTTCAGGGAGTCTGTCTGTAAATTTTTATGCAATATAACTTGTATTTTAATTGTTGGTTTGCGTATAATATCACGGTGACAGAAAAATGACACCTTCCGTGGAAACGCCCATATTTATCTGTAAAGTATAGCTCAAGTATGTGAAGTATGTTTGAAGTATAGGAATAGTATGGCGAGAGTATATAAATTAGAGATCCAGAATCATACTTTTATAACATCAACAAATATTGTTAGCAGCTTCTGAGATCAATTAAATGCAAATGCATAACATTTCAATTCTAACATCAATTAGTTAACTTTATATTATAAATAAATGAAGATTGAATATTTCATCTAAATAATAATTTGACTCAAAGTTTTTAAGTTTTCATGATAATAACATTATATGGTTAAGGATCAATGATTCTGGATCTCTCGCCTGTATATAATGTAAGATGAATATAAATTTTCCATGATAGATCTTCGTGTTGTGATGATTCCCCGTAACGCTGAAAAAGACAGAAGGTTATTTTCAATTCCAAAGTGTATTTCGTGAGGAAAAATTGATCGAATTTTTATGAAACTTCCAAAAATTGTTCACGCGCTTTTGCTTTGTACTCGCGAACAATCTTCGATACACTTTTTACTCACGAAATCATTATAATCGTGAACTTTTTATATTATCGGCCGAGCTGCCATTCGTGATGCATTATTTATATCCCGTTGCTAGGCATCTTGAAAAACAAATGAGTGCCATTCCATGACCAATACTTTAACCATACTTAAATATAGATGAAGTATGGGCTATACTTTATCTATACTTAAGTATAGCTAAAGTATATCCCATAAATCATATATACTTCACTGTAAAAACTAGGATTCGATATAGAACTTAATTCGGTATTAAAACAGTTCACGCAACAAAACAATTGCACTTCAGTTTGATCCGCCAATCTAATAAAATAAGGTCGATTTGTGGATTGAAATAGGCTCGAAATGAGAATCTTCTGACTATAACTAAATCTGATGAAACAAATTCTAAACTGTAAAGTTTAGAAACCAAGGTAACCCACAGGGCTGAAGTTCAAGACGTCTGAGTATGACGGTTCAAAACTAATTTTTACGAATTTTTAGTTTTCAATTTTTCATATTTTTAATTGTTTTTTTTAATTTTAATTTCGTCACACGTTATTCACGAGGTGTAAAAAAAGTTAAAAATTAATGTTCCATCATCAAAAAAGTGTCAAATCCGATTAAACTTGCCCCAGAAATGGTATAAATCCACTTATACGGTCAATTTGAAGCTTGAATTTAAAATTTATGCTTATTTTAAACTCGATATTATTAAAGGTTATCACAATGAAGCTTGAATTTAAAATTTATGCTTATTTTAAACTCGATATTATTAAAGGTTATCACCTTCAGTAAAGTCAAAAAAAATTCGAAATCCATGGAGCGGACGGGGGTCAAATCGGACCAAAGTTGTCCCGGAAATGGTATCAGCCTGAGTGTTTGCTTACTGACTTTCATAGAAACTCACTAATATAATAAATATTTCAAAATTTAGGTTTCCTTTTAAAATTTTTAGATTTTTACCTTAAGTTTGTGTTGTGTGACTTGAAAATCCCCCTTGTATTGACTTTCATAAAAATCCACTAATTTTAAACATTTAAGTCGCTTTTTTAATTTTGAACCCAAATTCGTACATTGAGACTAGAAAACCCCCTCCTTTTTGACTTTAATGGAAATCCACAGATTTAGTCCAATTTTCCAAATTTTCGAATTTCTTAATTTTAACTCATAATTTGTATTCCCAGACTCGAAAAACCCCCTTGTTATGACTTTCATGAAAAGTAACCAATTTTATAAAACCTTCAAAATTTTATTGAACTTATTGAATTTTTTAATTTTGACCCCGAATTCGTTGTCTGTGCCCCGAAACCCCCCTCGTAATGAAAGTCACGGAAATCTACTAATTTAATAAGTTTCAAGATTGGAGTCAAATTTTGTAATTTTTTATGGTAATTTTGTCCACAAATTTATGCTCTGTACCCCTAAGTACTACCTAACATTAGTGCGCAGACGTACGTGGTATGTAACTTTACTGCGCAGCCATGGGTGTTGCGTAACTCTACTACGCAGACATACTTACTACGTTATTCAATTGAACATCCACAAGTTCCATGGAACTCTACTGCGCATATATAAGTACTCTCTAACATTACTGCGTATCCATAATAAGTGACGTGTAACTATACTACATATCTATAAGTTCCATGGAACTCTACTGCGCTGATGTAAGTGCTGTGTAATTCTTATGTGCACACATAAGTACCTCTAACGTTACTGCGCATCCTTCAGCGGCATGAAACTCTACTGCGCATTCGCAGAAGTCATGGAATTCTACTGCGCAGGTTTGAGTGTTATGTACTTATGCTGCGCAGCCATACATGTCGAGTAACTTTACTGCGCAAATACGCTTGCCACGTAATTCACTTGCACATCCACAAGTTTCGTGGAACTCTACTGCGCTGATGTATGTACTGTGTAATTCTACTACGCACACACAAGTACCCCTAACATTACTGCGCACCTGTAAGCAGTATGGAACCCTACTACGCATCCGTATAATCCATGAAACTCTACTGCGCAGGTGTAACTGCTATTTAACTCTACTGTGCATCTATAAGTACCTCCTAACTTTACTGCGCAGCAATAGGTACCATGTAACTATACTGCGCATCCGTATGTCTCAAGGAGCCGGGTTCGGTTAAGAAGATAAAGGGTTTCGGTCCGGACTCGTACCCTTAAGAATTTAAAAGGTATGGTTATGGACTCGAACCCTTAAGAACTAGAAGGGTCCGGGTATGGATCAGGACCCTACAGAAATTAAAGGGTCCAGGTTTCGAAATGCACCCTTAAGAATTGGAAGTGTCCAGTCCGCACACGGACTGGTCTAACCTAAAACGTTCCGATCCCTGGTCTTGTAATCTATTTTTTGTTTTTTGTAAGATTGAAGTTTGGAACAATTGAAACAATGCACCCTCTGAACCAATTTAGTTCGCTATCTCGTATCATTTATCAATCTGAAGTTAGCAAACTAAACAAGACAGAAACTGGTACTAAAATAGACTATTTATGAGATCGTATTAGAACGCCCAAAAAAGGATTCCATAACAGATCAAATTTCTCCTAGACTTTCCTCTAAGTGATAATATCTGTGGATTTATTATTTTTACTGTAAACATTTTTCTTACGTAAGATCTTCCAATTTCCCCTCCCTGTTATGAGAAACAGTGAGCTTTTACCCCCCCCCCCATCTTTTTACGTAATTTGTGGATGACCCCTAATTGCAAATATAAATCAGATTTCTCATAATGTAAATCTACCATAATCGTCATAAATTTCTCAGTAAAAATAACAGCGTTTATGACCATTACTCTAATTATTGACATTAAATTATTGTTTCACACAATATTGCCTATCACAAAAAGAGGAAACTGACATTCTAACGGGCAACGAATTCATTAGAGTTTATTATAAACTTGAAACTTTTTCCTGCCCTAAACTTATAGCATTACTCGTACTATTGAAAATTGTTTATGCTTCCTCTTGGGAAAGTTTACCAGAATGGAATTCAAGAAATTGGAAGCTTCCCGAGTGTGACCTCGTTAAGAATGCATTGGTAGAGTAAACCGATAACGGACGTCCGGTCTGTTCGCATTCGCGATAAAAAGGAGTGCGGCTGGGCTGGTCAGCTTCGAATATCGGGAGCACTTCATTTCTCTTTAGCAAGCAAGCGAAATCGAAAGAAGGAAGGAATGGGCGAGCAGGCAGATAAGTTTTATTGCATCTCATCCTGCCACTGCTCTTGAGCGCTTTATTTAGACCTTAACGATCCCGCTGCCCGCGTTTTCGGGGCCGCGGTACTTGAATCGCTTCATCGCCTCGACCCACGGGATGTAAATCGAATTCCGGGACTCGAAAAATACTCCCTTTTCCAGATTAGTACAAAAGGAACAAAAGAATAAATCCAGTCAGAAGCTGTGACCTGTCGCCATGGAAAATTACAGCAAAAAGTCGAAGATTTAATTAAAACATTCATTCAATAACACGTTCTAGTCCAAGAGAAAGAGATTTTCACATTCTCATTTAATCTTCCTTCTGCATGTGATAAAATCTGGAAAAGCTAGTACATTCTTTAATCGGATAGTATAAATTCTGTTTTCTTTTATTTATCTCTGAAAAAAAACTTAACGTGAGACGATAAAATAATCGGGACAGGATTGAAGATATAAGAGGTTTAGATTTGCCAGAATGAAAAATAGGGTAGTTTAAAAAATATATAAGGAGCTTTTTTGTCGCGAGGTTTTATTTTGAAGATTAGGGAGTTCTATTTTTTTATTTTATTTGAAACCAGTGAAAGCCATTGAGTAATCTTGTTTTGTTTTTAAATTAAAGATATCAACTGAAGGGTCCCGGGCATAAGAGCGTAATTGTCAAAAGCCGAATTTTTCAGAAGACAAAAACTACTGTCTAACTTTAAAGCATTTAATAAAAAAAACAGGAACTTTTTCGAGCAATTACTGGGCTCTATTGAATCGTGAAAGAAGCGCTTGAAAAAAAGCTACCATTTGCGAGGCAACCCTTGTGAAAGGAACGGTGCGTCCCAAAAAAAACGCATACAAAAAGGGTGTCATAGCCTATTTAATATGGTATTTGAAATGTTTCACTTTTATATCCTTATTGCACTTAAAAAATTTAGTGATTGCAGAAACTGGATCCTAAATATCCCCCTCAACATCTTATTCCCCCTCTCTCCCCCTTCTTGCTGACCTATCCTGTCCTATTCGATCCTATCCTATTCAGTCCTATGTTATCGTCCCCTCCCTTCCTCATCCTCTACTCCACTCCCTTCCCTCACTTCTCCGCGCTAATCCTCCTGTCCCACCCGTCTCCTACCTCTCGACCCCTACTACCCCTTCCTTAATTCCCCTCATTTCCTTCTTCTACTTCCCTTCCTCATCCTTATTTCCCCGTCCATTCCTTTATTTCCAACTCATCCCCTACTTACCCTTACCCCTTTTTTTTATCATACTCTGTCCTATACAATACTATCATATCATCCCATCCCTCGTTCCCTACTTCCCGTTACTTCCACAATGCATCCTCCCATAATTTTTCTACTTCTCCTCCCACCCCTACTCGACCGCCCTCTCATATTTCCCCTCTCTACCCTACAATCCCTCAGCCCCCCTGCCCCTATCCCACTTCTGGTCCCTTACATCCTCTTCCTAAATTTCACTCCCAAATTTTCCTTCTGCTACTCCCCACCCTCATTTCTCCTTCCCTTCTTCTGCTTTCGAACCGATCCATTACTACCCCTCAGCCCTTGTTTCTATCCTATTTTTTCCTATCCGATCCTATCTTATCATCCAATCCCCCTTCGTTACTTCCCCCCTCCTTACTATTTTTACTATTTTCCCTACACACCCTACTACTTCTACTTTCCATCCATTCCCTACCTACCCTTCCTTGATTTTCCTACCCCTACTACCCCTAATCATGTATTCCATACTTCCCATCCCGGGGAAAAAGAAGACGGATAGACGCCCGGACACCCGACCGAAACTGTATAGGGGTTTCTGCCCGGGGCTACGAAAGCCTAAAAATCAAGAAATTCCTTTCGAGCTATTACTTAGCTCTATTCAATCGCGAAAGGAGCGCTAAGAATAGCTTACGCCTGCGAGAAAACACTTATCAAAGAACGGCGCATCCCAAAAAATGCCAGACCTGACACAGAAAAAGCTGCATCATTTTTGTTTTTTTGTTTTGACAAAAAAACCGTGAAGGGAACATTCTGAAAGAAACTATCACCTCCTAGAAACCCCCTTGTCAAGGGCACAGCGCGTCTAGAAAAACGAAAATATTAAGACACAAAGAATTACAACACTTTTTTAGCTTGTAATTTGAAAAAATAAAAAGTTCTTTCGAGCTATTCCATAGCTCTATTCAATCTTTAAGAGAACAGGCCACTTTCTAAATCGATACGCAGAGACATGACTTAAGTCAAAACATTTAATTTAGGCCAATAAAACGCATTTCCGAAATTGGGCACTTAAGCCCTTATGCCCTGAAACCCTTTAACTGTTAAATCTATTTTTATTCTGATCCAGAAATAAATATGCACAAGGCACAAGTAAATAACCTTCCAAATAATTCATACAAAACACGTAATAACATTATAATAAGGAAGCTGAACTCTTATATATAAATTCCCCTACTTTTCAACCATGATGAACATACCTACTACACGGAAAAAATTTATCCATAAAAAAGTCACGAACTAGTAGCTAGGTCTCGGATATGAGAAAAATTCATGGGATATTTATGTATTTTCGTAAATAATCTACGAACTTTGAGAAAGATTGACGAACTCGATGTGAAAATTCTAAAACGGTTCATCACTTTTTTTTTACGTGAATAATTACAAAAATATTACGAGTGATTGGGAAAAGATTCTCAGAGCACTCACGAGCTTGCCTGACAAATCTAGGAACTCGAAACTAAGTCTCCCTGTACGTGGCCCACGCACACACGCGCGGTGCGTGTGTGCGCTCGTATGTGTGCCTCGAGCTCGTCGGATGAGTGGCTAGAAGTTTTATAATACCTATTTTGTTTGGCCTCGATGGCTGCGCGTGTTTACGCACTCCTGGTTTATGTGTTTAGAAACTGGTGAGTCAGCAGTCTTGAGGGTTCGAATCTTCTGAGTTGCGAATTTATAAATTAATATAAAATTAAATCGCACAAATAAAATTTTTCCTCTTTTTATTTCAGTCTGAAATTTTCAGGAACTGTTCGTAGGAAATTCGAACTGTTCGTAAGAAACTTCGAAATTTATCCATATATTTCTCATAGAAATAAGGATTTAATGTTTCATTTTTTTATCTCGTATCCGAGACCTAGCTACAAGTTCGTGACATCTTCACGGATAAATTTTTTCCGTGTATCAAATGCAAGGAAAGTTTAAAATTGATGCGTCCCGGGGCATAAGGTCGTAAGTATCAAAGTTTCGTAAATGCGTTTTATTGGCTTTAACTTATTGTTTTTACCTGTTCTATCGCTATCTCTAGTATTAATAATAACCAGCTCGATTTAAAAGTGGTTTAAAATCCATGTTCTGCATTTTCTTATCATCTTATCACGATTTAATAAAAGTGAGCAATAGCTCTAAAGTATTTTCTTGTTTCCTTTTTTAAAGAAAAAATAAAAAAGTCATGCAACTCTTTGTGTGTCAATATTTTCGTTTTTGGGACGCGCCAGACCATTGATAAGGGTTTTTCTCATAGCTGGCTGCTTCTTTCAGGATGGTCCTTTCATGGTTCGATAGTAATTACTCAAAAGTAATTTCTTGTTTTTCTTAACCAAAAAATAAAACATTTATCTAACTCTTTCTGAGTCAAAATCTGCGTTTTATGGACGCGCTGTAGCTTTGACACCTCCTTCTCAGAGGTCGTTGCTTCTTTCAGGATGTTTCTTCCATGATTTGACAGAGTTAAGTAATAGATCGAAAGTAATTTCTTTAAAAAAAATTATATGCGTTAAAGTTAAGACAGTTTTTTGTTTCTCCATAATTGAGTTTTGGTCCTTTCCCCCTTGTGCCCCGGGACGCTTCAATTCTTCAAAACGTCTACTTGTTAGTTTTCTTCCTTTTGTTTGAGTAAAAGAATGGAAATCGTTTACTCAAATTAAATAAAGTATCAAAGGAAGCTTTTTTCCCAAGAAAGCAAGTAATGAGACACGAGATAAGTCTTAGGTCTTGGCAGAGGCTTTTTAGTATAGAAGTAAGAAAGTTTGGTTACCATAAAAAGAGATGGATCTTCAAGCCACTTGAGTCGAGAAACGAGAAACGTGGAACGCGAGGTTCTCCAATTTCCCTCAGCTACACGAATCCGAGTCTTTCCAATATATATCACATCACTCTCGAACCGAGCATTACATTAAGCTTGCGCGGTGGTTGTGTATCATTTTATATGTATGAAAATTATAGAATGTATTCCAAACAGACCTTGACCTCCTGCAAGGTCGTGAGCCAACGCGACGAATACTAATGTAAGTTCGAGGATGGAAGAGACAAAACTTCATTATCGTTAAGTGGGAATCAATTAACTCTCCTTTGATCGCTGATTACTCTTACATTAATTAAGTAGATTGTTATGCGAATTACAGGTATTACATTTCGAGGAGTTTATAACTCCATAATGAGTATAAATCTTGACTCAAATTGGTTAACGAAATTGCTTTGAAATTAATTTTTTTTTTAACCGCAAATGTTCTCAGAACTGGATGACGTTTTTCAAATTAATTCAACAATATCTTAATATTATTTGAACACAATCACACTCAGACAATGTATTTGATTGTATAGCGACTGCTCAATGCAATATGAAATCAAGATCAGTTAAGTCCGTAGATGCACTGAAAAAAAAACTTATTTGAATCAACGGAAATTTCTTTGATTCAAAGAAATGGTAGAGCAGAATATGGCCGAAGAAATATTTCTTCAGATTAAAGAAATCTTTTGTTTGGATCTGAGGAACGCCATGCTTAAGGCATAGAAATACTTACTCGACACTGTAAAATATGCGTTGAGTGAAATAGATTTGTTATTGACTGTAATAAATAAGTATTTGATATGATAGGTGAGTTCCGTAATGTAAAGAAGTATGGTGTAAGTCCAAGAAGATAATTATTACATACAAATAAATGTAACTCGGACTGAGCAAAAGCTTCTTTTGAACCAAATATACGATTCTTTGATTCAAATAAGCGTATTTTTTGGTAAACTAAACATTTCTTTGCAACAAAGAAATTTTTTTCAACGGAAATAAATATTTATTTGTTTCTAAGATGCGGCATATTGTTTTAAAAAAAGACGTAACAGAGTTGAGAAAATATTAATTGATTCAAAGAACAATTTACTCAAACAGAAAGTTCTCCTATTGTTTAAAAATGTTGAATAGTTAAAGTATGAAAATGAAGCAGGGCCATTCATTGAAAAAAAAGAGTCAATGTAATTATAATGATTATAATTTATAATAATATATTTATTTTCATTTTCGCGGAGTAGGGAAAAGAATTTCAAGCAAGACCAACTGACCAATGCTTAGGAAGACCGATAAACACCAATCACCACATTTTTCAGATTATATCTACGGTGAAAATGTATGGCTATCTTAAAGACTGGAGAATCCATTTCTATTGTGAGACTATAAAATCTGCGCATCTGGCGGTATATGTCTGAACTACTCAGTACAAATAAGGAATTTTACCAAAATATTTTTTCGAACGAATGGTGTATGAAGTTATTTCAAAAATATATTTCTTCATTTGAAGGAAATATTCATTGGACATAAATCGCTTCACTCTATTTATTAAAAGAAACATATGTTCCAAGTGAATAAATTATTACTTAAGTGAACAAATTACTTTATTCGACTAATGACACGTTCTATTAGAACGAAAGAAATATCGCTTTCACTTAATTAATATTGCTTTCATTTATGTCAATATTTCTTTGATTCAAAGAAACCAAAATATTTGTTTCACGCATCGATGATTTACTTATTTCAAATGAAATATTTTTTAATTCAAAGGCTCAAAATTATTGAACTAAAAAAATATTTCTTTGGGTGCGAAATCAAGATTTAAGGAAACCAGGTTCTTAGTTTTAAAGATATCAATTCCTTGAGTTAATTATCTCATATTCTGAGGCCAAGAAATATTTCTTTATTTCAAAGAAATGGCGCCCAAAGAAATGATTCCTTTGAATCAATGCACGAGTTTGTTGCTTTTAAACAATATTTAGTACAATTAAGTAAAAATGTTTTTTGGCTGAAATGAATACAATCAAAGAAATGCATTTCTTTGGATCCAAAAATTTTTTTCTCAGTGTGTATAGAAACAAATTTCGATTATTCCGTATACAAAATTAAATTAGAGTTGCTCTGCATATGGATTTAAGTCTATTTTTTGATAGTTCATTTTTTTCAATAAAATAAGCAAACAGACCATTCTGTGACACACAATAAAATATTAACAAATTCTGCAATAGTAAATATTGCCGAGTATTCAGTATAATTTTATTACGTATTGTAGAGCGGCCTGGGTTTGTTTATTTTATCACAAAAATTGAAAAATGTGAAAATCGATACAAATGGATTTGACTCCATATACGAAGAAACTCTAATCTGATTTTTTTTTAATGAAATAACCTTAACTTGTGTTTTTTTTAATGCGGAGTTACTTAAACTTGGTTCCATATTGAATTGGAACAGTTAGGGTATTAGTATGGTTCGAAATTCATGTTTGTAATTTAAATTAATTTATATTTGGGCTATCAAAACAGTTTGGGTTTGTGACTGAAAAAAAAACTTAAATAATTTTTTAAGATCGAATCAATTTCAAATCAGACAGGTTCTACACTTCAAGTAGTAGAATCTCTCAGCGACGATAATATGTTGTTTTTATTAGAGGAAATGGAAGATTCGTAGTTTTACACGCGATTGAAACCCGAAAGACCTCCTTTTATTAGAATGAATCATTGTGAAAGCATTTAATCTATTATTAGAAGACATGTATTTTTTATTAGAAAAAAAATGCCAAGAAGTTACGAGTATTTAAATATTTACGTCTATTTATAAAAAAAAAAATTTTTCATTAAAATTCTATATCTTTTGATCTAATTCCGTCGATTTCCACAAAAGACCCACACTTATATTTCTTACATTTTTTTTTTTGATTAGCGTTTTTTGAGATAGACATCCGGTGAGTTTTATCCGAGCTAAACCATTTTGGTGACTAACAGATTTTTGTCATTGTATCGAATTTTTGCATTTTTAAACATATTTTGAGATAGAGTTTTGCAATCTAGGAAAGGCAAAAAATGTATCTTGCTCTTTTGTGATATCTTGCATCGTTTCCGAAAAAAATGCGTAAATTATATTTTCAGAAAAAAAATTCTTTTGGCCACAACAACGGTTTAGTTTGCACAGGAACGACATCCTTTCTTATATCAGTAGTGATATTAAAATCAAACGATAAAAAATATTTTTCCTTCGAACCGGGAGAATTTTTTTTCTGAAAATATAATTTTCGGATTTTTCTCCAAAACGATGCAAGATACAGCAAAAGAGCGATATGTATTACAACAATCACGCAGCACACATAAAACTCAGAAAATATCTTCCTCGTAAAAGACGAAATTAAACAAAAAACTGATAAAAACTCTGAAGAACGATAAAACTCACCAGAATTCGAAAACATTGGAGTATCTAAATTACATAAAAAAACTATAGAATTTAAATAAATTGTAGAACCTGCCTAATTTGTGTAGGCCATAAGGTTAGTAATAAGTTTGGTGCATTACTTCAAATAAATTTAAAAACATCATTCTTCAATATACATCAAATTTGGATACATATATATTTAACAAAAAAATTTTTTGGTGAATTTTTTATACAATAAATTAAAGAAAAATGTTTTCATAAAATGTAGGTCACCAAACATTTTTTTAAAGAATATTTGAAGAGTTCGTTATCTACAAGGTTTTTTACTAATTTTGTATGGGGCCGTTCAAGTATTACGAAAGCATAATTTTCCCAATTCTTGCCCCCCCCCCCCACCTATTGCAAGCATATTTTTGCAAAATGCTTACGTAATTTTTGAATAGCCCCTAATTGTCTCTTTCTCTGAATAAGAAGTTTTAAGATTAATGATTGTTTCATTTTTTTAATTTTAAAGCTTTTTAATCTCGTTTGGTGCAGTTTCGTTCTTTATAACGAATCAAAAGTGCATTCGTACAAGATTCTCGGTTTTGGAAATTTGGTCAGGATGTTTTAAAAAACTCGTTAAAAAATTGACTTGCAGAAATTTGTGGAATGGATCATATTTTCTAGCAGCTCAAAAAGATTAATGCAAATTTTCACACGAATACAATATATTTTTTGTCTTTTAGAATGATTTTTGTAAAAATTTTCGTTTTTATGGGGTACAAAATTTTAACGAGAAGTCAGTAAAAAAGAGATTCTTGATACATTTTTCAAGAATTTTCGATATCTTGAATAGTTTTCAAAATGTTATGCATTAAGTGTAAACAATGAAAATCCAGAGATGACATAAATGGTAAAATTTAAAAAAATGTTTAGGATATCGAAAATTCTTGCAATATGTATGGAGAATATGTAACTATAAACTTCTCATTAAAATTTGTTGTAAATCTTTTGGGTAAATTAGGTTTCAGATGTGATCATAGGTAGCGTTTAAGTTTTTTCAAATCATTCAACAATAATGCATTTTTTATTTAAGAGAATAAAACATATTTCTTTAAAATCTTATAGAAAATGAAGTGTCGCTTAAGTTTAGTGAACCTAGCCACTCTTTCCATTTTAAATTGAAATTGAAAAATCCAAACGAAATTTTAATTGAATGATATGGTACTATTTAATTGAATTAACCTTTAAACTACATGTTTCGTGCACTGCACACTGGGTTAAATAAGTGAAATATCGTTTTTTTAAATAACTGCTATTTTAGAACTATAAAACCCATTTCAACAAACAAACCAAAAATATCGGGACACACTTGAAACATTACTGAATATGTTGCGATAATAATATTGTGAAAAAAAAATTGAACAGTACGTTACTCGTGCGTTAACTGTATAACATTGTGATGTAAAAAAAAAACACTAAAAATCTCGTATCTGCTTTGCAGAACGACCTTTTTATTTGCTTTAGAATCCTCACAATTTTCCCAGACTGTCTTGGACATATTAGTGGATCACATTTTTTTAGTTTATCAAAATTTCCTAGACAGTCCAGGACTTTCTTTTGTTCTTTTTTTACTTAAATCTCTTATAAATACTCAAAGAAGGAGGCTTTCAATTTTTATAAAATGTTCACGGCCGTCCAAGCAGTGGCGTAGCTAGCCCTGAGGGGGCCCTGTATCAACATTTCTTAAGGGGCCCTTTTTAGGAAAATTGATACGGATGATACGGCGGTAGCTACGCCCCTGCGTTCAAGAGACCCAGACTGAGTTCTATACTTTTTATAGGACCAATTTATTCCGTGTAAATAAACAAATATATTTTAAAGAAGCAGTTTTTTAAATCAATAAAAATATATTTTCGGAATGTAGTATAGTTAGTTGCAGTTTTATTTGAGCAAATAAAATAAAAGCTAAAAATTTAAAAACGGTATAGGTATTACAGTAAAACCCAGAAGAGATTTAAAGTTGGCAATAAATGCTCCATCCTATTGTCGCTAAGGACATAATTTATAGTGACCATATATGCACGAGTGTAGAATGTATAACAGTTGCAAAGGCGCTTATAAGAGCACCAGAGGAACTCTTGGCTCGCGAACTACGATATGTAGGCATTTATGTATAGCAGAGAAAATGTTAGGCAATAAGTCAGTTTATGTACATGAGGACGTTTCAGAAAAATAAATGATGATCTTTCCTTTCCTTACGGGGGAAGCGGGATGAAAAGTTTCTAGTGGGTACCAAAATGACTTCCTAAAAGTTTAAGCAAAAAACAAAAAGTTTATCATTTCGCACAACGCGGTCAAAGGTCAAAATCACGAACAATTATATTTTCCTCGTTATTTTCAAACCAGTAATTTTTATTTTGTATTCGGGTGAACAGTAAAAGTTGTATAAGTTCATATGCAGTATAGACCTCACCAAAAATGATGTTATGTTCTCACACTTAAGTTAAGGTACCGAGCATCTGATCATTGTTGATAAGGTATATGCTGCAGAGGCACTTATATCATCATAGGTCACAGCTTCTACCACTCACCTAGATAAGAACAAAAATTATTTTCTTGAAAATGAGGAGGAAAATGAAATTTTTCGTGAATTTGACCATTTTCGGTACATACTTCAACTTGAGTGTGCGAACGTAAGACAATTTTTCATGAGATCTATACTGCCTATGACAATTATCATATTATATAACGTTTATGCTTCAACTGGATTAAATAAAAAAGTTTCTGACCTGCAAAAAGTGAGAAAAACATCATTTTTTGCCATTTTTACCATTTTTCGATAACTTAACTTTAATCCACGAACATAAAATAATGTTTCATGAGTTCTATACTACATAGGCACTTATATTGTCATATTATACAACTTTGACTAATTACTCGAATCAGAAAAAAATTATTCCCTTCAAAATAACGATGAAAATTAAATTTTCTGATATTGTATATTGTACTATAAACAGGGTTTAAAAGTTGAAGGGGCATTGTACTTCTTATGTTTCTTTTATCTTTCTTATTATGTTTCCTTCTTTTTTATCGTCCCATATTATATTCAACCGGCGGCACGTGGTCGAGGCATTTATTTATAAATATCATTTCTGCCGAGAGGAAGATATGCGAATCTACATAGAAATGCACCCGATGACCCGCTATCAATCTCTACGTCTAATTGAGTTCTTGAACCTTCATCGACTCCTTGGCGCCACCCGTCTTTTTAAAAAAGGACCCTTACATGATGCGGAGCAAAAATCTACTTTCTTATGATCCGTTTTATCTGGGTAAGCGGAGACCTACGACAGGGTGTCCAGTGGAGCCCTGCGATAAAATTCCCGTAAAATTCCCATACAATTCCCGTAAAATTCCCGTGTTTGATTTAAAAATGTGTATCTTGTATAAATGAATTACATGACAATGAATTGTGTTTCTTATAATATAGGCTTTCTGATGTACACAAAATAGGTATATATTAACTCAAGGGTTCAACTGTGACTTTCCGTCTTTTGTTGGCAAATTAAATGAGCTCCTCAAATTTTTGAAGATTTTTATCATTAATACTGATCTACGATAGATAATGTCTATTTAACCGAACCCTATTTTCAACAAGATTTTTTTAAGTAACTCCATACCACGCTGAAAAAACCAGTTCTCCTCAGATCACTGAAGTTAAGCAGCGTTGGGCGCGGTTAGTACTTGGATGGGTGACCATTCAAGAATACTGCGTGCTGTTGACACATCGTGGGTGTGGTGAGCCCACAATTGTAGTTATTTACTACAAGAAAACTATCCACCTAGAAACACTACCCGAATCGGGTAGTGTCACGCCTACCCTGAAAGAGAAATGGTTTAATGGTATGCTTTATAAATAATAGAGATTTTTTTTCTGATACATTTGAGTACTCTCTGCTGATAAAAATCCGCTGCAGGAACAACACAATCTAAACAGGAATTATCTTTCTTAGAGCAGTATTATATATAACAATCTTTCAAGATTTGAGGAGATAATTTAATTTGCGAACAAAATACGGTGAATCATAGTTGAACTGTTGAGTTTGAATTTACACATACCTATCTTATGTACATTAGCAGACCTATTTTTTGGAATCTTGGGAATGAATCTTTGGGAAGATTGTGCAGGCCTCCCAATAAAATAAAAAAATTAGTAATTATAAAAATTAAGTAAATAATAATTTTCTCAGGCTCATTTTAATAACGTGCAAAACATAATATTTATATACATACTAGTTATTATAGTAATAAAATTTTATTTTCGTAACGAAACAACTAAATTATTACACTTCGTATTTTGTTAAGTCTTCCCAAGACATTTTCTACTTTTTCGTAGAAAATTTAGTAAAATACGGTGACCTATAAAAAACACAAGAAGTTTCGAGGCCCCTCAAAATATGGAACATAGAAAATTCGCATTTCAGAAATAAAATTCCCATTTTTCACTCTTTTCCTACACGCTGGACACCCGGTACGATGAAATTCCCGTACATTTCCCGTAAAATTCCCGTGGACTCTTTGAAAATCCCCGTACACATTATATTTAAACATGTTTTGTGGCTATTTATTGGATTTTTCTTTAAAAAATAGGGGTAATATTAATAAACACAAAGTAGGTATACATATGCATATTGTATAATAAAACCCAAAAGTGCAACTCTTATCTCTTATTCTTCGCCTTTTGTTGGTAAATTAAATTAACTTCAATCTTGAACGATATTCATATAATACTGATCTACGAAAGATAATTCCTATTTACCACACCCCTGTTTTTAACAAAAAAATTTCACATAACACCTGAAAAATAACACGAGATTTTTCTCTGATATATTTTAGGATATTCTGCTGATAAAAATTCGCTAAAAAAATATATCTCTAGAAAATAAATAACGTACATGACAGCCTTAGAAATTATTTAAAACGCCTCCAAATTTTTGAATGAACAAAAAAAAACGCAAGAAAAAAAGTTAAGGAGTTGAACATATAAAAAATAGATAAACTCAAAATTTGGTAATTTTAAATTCTCCTATTTATCCATTTTTCTTTCCGTCAACTTCATAATTATGTTCTTTTTAGTCCCAATATATTCAAAAGATTTTTTAAATACAACTAGAGGAAAAGTTTCAAAACTATGAATGAAATTAGGTATTTTCACTTAAAACATCAGCTAACTTCACTTCGTTGAGTGCTGAGGGGGAAAACAATCGACAAATGCATGGGACAAAACTTTATTTTTGTAATATCTTCGTAATGAATAATAATTATTAAAATTTTATTATATCATTAAATAGTTCTTAAAAAATAGAAACTTTTTTTTGAATACACTTATGTAGAAACAATTAGTTTTTACGATGATATTAACAAAATAGGTGAAAAATGGAGCGAATCCCATGCATTTGATCCATTGTTTTCCCCTCAGCAGTTAACGAAGTGAAGTTAGCTGACTATGAAGTGAAAATGCCTAATATGGAATACTGGCTTTCTCTGCGCTTTTCATCCCTTGGATTTTTCAATTGTATTTATAGTGATTTCTTATCAGAAAAACGCCCTGAGTTGTTCAAAATATTTTTCCAAGCGATTTAAAAAAATAATAATTAATTGCACTATATGGATGATCGATATGTTGTTTTATTTTAATTTTTTCAACTTTTCACCTGTTATCTAATGTATAGAAGTACTTAAAATAATTTTTAAACCTAGCTAGAAGTAGAAAAATGACTTAAAACCCCATGAAAATAACTATGTTGAAAACGTGTTTCCTTTCCGTCTTTGATTCCTTAAACTTGTCTAGTGTTTGTTGATAATTAGAATCCCCTCAGAGGTCAAAAATATCTTTGTAATCTAACTTAGATAAATATAATTTTTTTAAATACAAACATCTGTATTTTAAAAATGTTCTGCATTTACATTTTTTATTCTCGAGCCATATCAAATTTTCTTAGCTAATTTTCATACATCACAACGTTCTGAATATAACAGAAACTACTTTTATGGTGCAGTGTATAAAAATTGGTTTGGGAAGGCTGTTATATCCTCCCAAAGCATTACAAAAATTGACGTTTCTGAAAATAACTATAAAAATTATGAAAATAATAATTTTCTCAGAAACAACTAAATAAACTTCGTAATTTTTCACTAAGTTCTTTTTTTTAGTTTCAATTTCTGTTTTCAGGTATAAAAGAAACCTTACACCTAGGAGATGAATAATGTTAATGCAAAAAGATGTTAATTTCTAAATTTATCTGAAATACTCTTTGAATTTTTCCCCGATGTTCTCTTACTTTCCGTGATCATTTTTTAATTTCCTGAATTTCCTGACATTTTTGTCTAAAAATATAATTACTGCTAAAAGATGACTAAAGTACCAAAAAAGTTTTAAAAATGTCCCATTCGATCAGAGCTTTTTTGTGACAAAAGTACCCGAAAGGTCTCCCTTAATGTTATTTTCAAAATGTTACAAGTCCTAAATACTTTTTGCGACAAAAATACTAGAAATGTTCCAATTTACATATTTGTTCGAAATTTTTACATGCGCTGGAAAAGTATCGGAAAAGTCACAGTTAAATTTTTTTTAGCACGCCTTTTTGTAGGAAAAAAGTACTGGAAGAGTCCTACACAATATTTTTCATACGCAGGACTCTTTTGGGGCAAAAGTACCAGAAAAGTCCCACTTTTTTCGTAATTTTTGCAAGCCATAAATAATTTGTGGGACAAAAGTACTAGAATCGAGTTGCAAATTTTTGTTTGTGAAAAAAAAATATTATTCAATATAAAGACTTTAATCAAATCCCATAGTTTTTTATGGCAATTTCAACTCTTTCATATGAAATGTTTGGAAAGGGAAAGGAGGTAGTTGGAAACTAATTTTGCAATTTGTGAACTTTATTGTGTTCTGATTTTGGTGTATAAAATGGTTCATAAGAAAGTCGATTTCATTTCGATCCTAAATTAGATTTTAAAATTGAGATACTAAGCTCAACATTCGTTCGAATCTGCAGGTTTGCCTATGAACACCATTAAGATTTCTTTCAATTGAGGCATAAATGTTTACCTAAATTTATCGAAAGATATCTAAATTTTATTTAAATATTGCTTACTGGATGTTTTGAAAAAGTAATTTTTCTGTTGTTTGTTCTTTTATCAGAGAGGGTAAGCAAATAAAAATAAAAGCATATTGAGAAAGAGAGTTAGAGGAAAAGAGATTTTTGAGAGTCTTTCTTTCATCATTTTTTTATACTTCATCAAATAATGGTTAGGCTTTAAACAAAATCTTTGTCATTTATCCCATAGGCCTATAACATTTACATAAAAAAGAAAGTCGGTAAAAACCGACCTACTACCAATTTACAATAATCATATACGTGCATACTGAACCTTCATTTAAGATATGCCTATACAGTATACTTGAAACTTTTTATTTTTATCTTCAGAAAATAAATAATAAAGAAAAGGGTGCTTTTTTCTTCAGCTTTATCTTTCGTATTACTTTGGCGCCTCTGTAAATATTATTCCTCTTCGTGAGAAAATAACCCCTGATTTTAGTTTCGAGTTAAAAAAATATATTTAGAGCTCGCTCAAAGTCATCTACTTGTAAAAATTTTGATTTGATCTCATTTACTCTATGGTTCTTTTCAACACAGCACACTCTTGTTTGTATGCTTAGACGAAAAAATCTACAAAATACTCGCAAAAAACTTTGCTCATTTTTAAATTCTTACAAGAAATACCTCATCCTCATTTATGATATGTACGTATCTTGCGTCGTTTGCGAGAAAAATTCAAAAATTCAAATTATCAACAGAACATTTTTGGGGCCACAAAAATGATTTGGCCTGCATAAAATTTACAAAATGTCTTGTTTATATGAGCACGAAATAAAAAAATTAGATATATTAAGTAAAGGGGTTGTTCATAAAATGAACTTTCCGTGTTTTCGAAATTCAGCCGGGAAGAATTCAGTAGAAGCCCCCACGATAAACCTCACCAGAATTTGGAAAGAAAATTTCAATATCTCAATTAACTTTGAAGAAATAATTTGCTTTTTTGATAAACTTCAAAATTCAAGTACTCATAATTTCGAAAAAAAAATAACATGTTCAATGATAGTTGCATATTATCTAACGCGATAATTCTTTAAATGTCCATGTATGCATGTTATTTTCAATTTTCTTTTTCATTCGACAGCACTTTAAAACACATATTTAAAAATGTTTTCTCAATAGTACAGACAATATATCCTGTTGTAGCTCATTTTGATTCCGAAAATTGTTTACTCCGAAATCCATTAGTGTCTACTGTATCAGTCGTATTGACTAAAAATGGCCAATAGTCTTAAAATAATTAAAAAGCGTTGACGAAATATTAAGAAAAAAGTAGATATTATTTAGAAAAACTGATTTAAACAAATTTTCTCTCCAAAATATGGATTCCTCCGATAGCTCAGGAAAGAGGAGCCATGTTTTATTTTCAATAAACGTATTGCCTCGAAGATAATGATTCTAATGTCAATATTATTAAAATGGAACGATTATTATGTTGACACAAAGGATACAGTAAACCTCACATCAAATTGTTTTTGAGAGCGTAAGTTAAAGAGATAATAGATAAGAGGGACCCATATTCCTTACTGAATCAATTTGAGAAATTGGTCTACTCTCGTATATTTCTGACTGCTTTACTGAACACAAGGGAAAGAAGCTTAAACCGCGAACCAAAGAAACATGTCTGTTGGGCGCCTTGACGTTTGCGAATTCCCTCATAATGCGGAAGTAAAGCTTTTATACTTTTATATTTTCTATTCAAAATAGTTTCAGCGTACTTTCTAAGTGTTTAAACTCATTCGTCCATTTCAGAAAAGCTTGCTTGTTTTCTAGACTTTTCTTCGACTTTTACATTTGTCATCTATGTATTGCATGAAGGGTAATAAAGTTGAAAATTCAAAATTAATAGTTCCGTTTCTTAAAGTCTGACATGAAAGTTAAATTAATTGTTGAAGTGCATGCTTTGTATAATCTTATAACATACAATTCGAAAACTGAAGGAATTTTATTTATTTAAAGTATCAATTTTGCAAATATGGGGCTATCCATTAATAACGTAACACATTTATTGCCACTTTTTACCCCTCCCCTCCCCCATGTAACAAGTCGTAACAAAATGGTTTGTACCTCCTCTCCCCCCCCCCCTCCTGCCCTACCTATGTAAAGTAATTTATAATAATTTGAATTAGATAAATTAGATAAGTGTATAACCAATAATAAATAATCGATAATATGTACTAGTATTTTAACAAAATTGTGAAAAATTAAGTTTATGAATAATATTTTTCTACTGGATGACAGCTTTTTACACGTTTTAATTTTCGAGGCGTGTACAGTTCCTTTGTTGCATGTTCCATATTGTTTTGATTTTCTTTCTTTTTATTTTAGTAACATCTAATTGTTTGGTGATTCGGGTGTCTCGGGTAGTAAGTAACTAACAATAAGTTGTACGTACGTATTTATTAAGATATGGCTGCAAATATTTGGAAAGATTACGTAACATACATTCAAAAAACGAGTTGGTTGAATCATTAAAACACGGAAAAAAACTGGGAGTAAGAAATGTTGCAGGTAATGTGCGAAGTGGGGTAACCGCCAGCAGAGTAACTGCGACTGGGGTAAACTCGCCGTGGTGACTCGCAGATATCTCCAGCGGACTCCGCTAGAGCAAATCTTTGGCTAGAGGCAGCACGTTACAGGCGCGCAACCACGGGAAATTTACCTCAAGAGTAATGAGTTGACTATTACCCTCTTTAAAGGCGAGGCGAAGCGAGGAAGGCAATGCGATAAGAGCGAGCGGCGTTAGATATAAGGTGTGGAAGGATGTTAGTTTTAAGGCTTAGTTGTAAGAAAATTCTGTAAAAAAAAAAAATGGAAGTGTAAGCAAGTCAATTTTTTAAGGCCAGCAGGCTAAAAAATAAACGTTTATCTATCTATTACCCTCTTTAAGCGATTATCCGCAACACTTCGTACCCCCAGTTTTTTCTGTGAATTTGTGTTGGTTAATCCATAGAATATGGTTATTATATGGACAACAAAATATTTCGTTGATCTAACAAAATGTCAGGACTTGTTACGCGGGGAAGGAATGGGTAAAATATTGACAAAAAAATGTGTTACGAACCATAAAACAGGGTAAAGTCGCTCATGTAGGGTAAAGTTGCTCACCTCCTAATTTATATTTAAAAATTCAATATCAAATTTCCTAGGGCAAAAAATAAAAGATTATATACGGTAATTTATTGATGGTCCCTAAGTATTTAATGCAAGTATATCAATCGAAAGTTCTTAAATCTTCGCAAAAAATGAAAGGCGTGTGCTGATCTACTTTCTGTTAAATTGAATCGTACTTAATTTGATCCTGCGTTAGATAAGCAAAACATATATAGCAGATTCACTTAAATGAAGTCGTTAAAGCTACATTCATTGAATGGAAAATTACACAGGTCTGTGTTTAACGGTTTCTTG
Organism: Andricus curvator; assembly: GCA_932195095.1. Taxonomy (NCBI): domain Eukaryota; kingdom Metazoa; phylum Arthropoda; class Insecta; order Hymenoptera; family Cynipidae; genus Andricus; species Andricus curvator. Next base: position 471,035 of record CAKNYM010052826.1, read on the forward strand.
CAGTCTCACTGATGAAACGTACTTTTAAATGCCGTTGTTTTTTCAACCTGAATGCGAACGTAGACTGCTTGTCGACGGTGATTATATATAACCTTGTCGTAACGTGACTGATAAAATTCACATTAATTCCATGAACATCAATTACGCACTCTTAGTTAAAATTGCACATCAGTCACATAGTATAGTTTTTCTCCCTAATGTGTTTTTATGTAGTGAAACTTTAATTACTTTCCACATTTGTACAATTTCACGGTGGCCGAAAACTTCATTTTCAAAATTCCCTCACTTTTCTCTTATTTTTCCTTTACCAATTTTTCATTTTTTCCTGACCATCAATATTCAAAGACCAGCATTTAAATATTAATAAATTTTTCACGTAGAATCTTTTATGGACGATACAAAACAATAACATTTCATATTAAAATTTCTAATTTATTTCAACCAAAAAAAGATTACTTTTCTACCGTAAAAGATGAATTTTTAATCCAAAAGGATGAATTTTCAACAAAACAGCTTAATTTCTGACCAACAACTATAACTTTTTGACAAAATAGTTAAATTTTTAACAAACTAATTTTATTTTGTAGAAGGCAGTTGAATTAAACAAAAAAAGAATGTTCAATAAAAAGGACGGGTTTTCCATCCAAATGCGAATGCACCAATGTTCAGCGAAACAGTTGAATTTTGAACCAAAAAAGATGGCTTTTCAACCAAATATTTTAATTTTCAACAAAATAGTTAAATTTTCAGCCAAAGAGTTGATTTTCAACAAAATAATCCAATTTTCAACAAAATATTTGAATTTTCAACCAAATGGTTGCGTTTTCAACATAATCGTTTTATAAAAATTGTTGAATTTCCAACCAAATAACAAAATTTTCAACCCAAAACAGTTTTTTATTTTCCCTGACCATTAATATTCAATCACCAGAATCTTAATGTTATTAATTTTTTACATAGAATCTTTTATAAGCGAAATAAAGCAATTTGAAATAAAATATTAGAAATTTATTATCCTTGACAGTTATTTAAAGTCTCTCTTGTAGAAATTTCCAGACTTTTGCAAGATTTTTTTTTCAAAATACTTGACTTTTCCCTGATTTCCAGGTTTTCCGTGACCTACGGCCAATCGGAATCTCTTCACCTAGTTGATTAGCAAATGCATTTGAATATAGAAATATTTTTTCCTGCATTGAAAGTTGTTGTGAATACATTTTATATAAGATGGAAATCGAGAATACATTTGGAAAGAATGAAACAGTCATTATGACTATTATGCAACATTCGCTCTTCTTTGTCAAGAAGATGAGCGAATAGGGTTTAAAAAGTGCCAATGAACCTCGCGACATAAGCTTCACTGTTGCAACGTCTCTGGAATACAACACAATTAAAGAATGTTGTTTCGTAATTGATCAAATAAAGCAACACAATATTTAAAGAAAAATTTTCCTCTCATCCAGAAAAGTAAAAAAAAATTTGCCTAATAGTGGGTATTTCAAATTTGTAAAACCCTCGGGATTATATCCTTGCTATAGAAAGAAAAAAGTTGTGCAACCAAATTGAAAGAGGTCAGGGCAGACCCTGTGCCACTCAACATAGAATGCCTGATTTATTGTTCTTGGTTTTATATTTACACTCCGTTCCAGTCATCCATTTCATTTTCTTTGAAATTTTATTTCGCGTAAGAAAATGCCACATGTAAGAAGGAAGATAGGGTATTAAAATACGAAACGCAGATATATACATAGTATACATAAATAAATTGTATCTGAAATTGCATTAGGAACTACATTCCAAGAACTATTTCAACCTGAAGAACGGAAAGTTTTAGTTGATTGGTCAAAATTTCATTGAGACAGAAAACTGACTTCCACTGTTTTAATTTTAACAAATTGTTCGGCTTGTCCAAAATTGTTGCTTCTGCGATGCATGTAGGGTAATCTTCAATTGAGCAAATGTTCGTTAGACTAACCTGCGTATATCTCTAACTATATTAACTATAAAAATTGAGATAAAATAATATAAAGAAGATAAAAATATAAAGAATGACGAAAGTGTTCATACGTGTAAAAGTTTCACTGGAAATTTTCATTTTTAAGAACTTCAATTACGTATTATGAAATTTGAACATTTTTAAAGTTAGGGGTCGTCCACATTACGTAACGCTTTTAGGGGAGAGGGACGACTCAAGAGGAGCTGCGATGGCTCTGTCACTATGGGGGACGGTTCAAGAAATGTTATGTAGAATTATTTTGAATGCATTAATAATTTGAAAAAATAGTAACATTTTATAACAAGGTCGAGAGGACTGAAAAAATTATTGTTTAAAATTTGTTTTTGAGGTATGTGTAAAAATTGAGCTACTATCAGGATAACCCGTAATTTAAAAAAATGTAGATATCACTTTTCGCCACCATAGAGGGGTCGAAAGTTTGAATTGCAAATGTTTCATGTGTACAGTTTTTGATAACAAATAATAATAATATAAAATCATATTTTAGAAAAAGTAATTTTTGATCAAGTTGGCATTTTTTTAAATATAATAGGAATAACATTTCTCCTTATTTGGTAAGTGGGATTCTAATTTATAATTTTTTCAAAGGATATATCAGTTCATTATTAATACATTTGTGGTTCTCTCACAACTAACCAATGTTTTTCAAACAAAGCAAAATCGATTTGCACATGAATTTTTGAGCTGAAAAGTTCTAATATCATTATTATTATTTTCCTGAATTTATAATGAGATGTAAAGTAGTTTGTCAGATGACCAATGGCCATACAAGAGGGATTACCGACAGAACCGTGGGGTAGTCAGTCAGTGACGATCTAGTGGAAGCTGTGGACCGAAATACACTCGCACGGTGTTAATTCTCACTAATACTTTGTCAGAATATGTGCACGTAAAAAGGACCCACACTGGCCAAGGTGGTCGCGCTATTTCAGGCGGACCAGCCAGTGCAGGGACGTATGAAACGCTCGGTTAACCCCAAGTCGCTATTTACATGCATCGAAATGTTGCGTCGTTAAGGGGCTAAAGGGGTACTAATGGTGTTTTCTAATGGACGCTCGTTAGATCGCATTTTGGGGTAACTGTCGCACCTCTTAACATATATGACCGATAATATTTGTTGTACGCTTAATGAATGTTGGTGAACCTATAGGTCACGGTCTATTCTGAAAAGCATCAATTTTTTAATCTCAAATTTACAATTATTCAATTTTGAAATCTTGTTATTAATTTTTTTAATATGTTTAGGGTTTCCAATATTTAAATGTGCAATATTAAACGTTTCAATTAAAAATAGTTCATTTGCGAATCTTTCGTTATTCAACTTTTAGATGTAACTCTTATTCATTCTTACCTTACTAATTATGAACTTTTTACTATATTACGGAATTTTCCGTATGTGTGAACCCCTTTGCAGATTCCAGCTCGTCCAGGGCTAGTATTACTTAGTCTTACGGAAAATTCCGTAATACTAGACAGAGACTGTTAATTGTGTTTGTTATAAGTTTTACAATAAAATAACAAATATTATATATCTTTTCGTTTTAGGGTCTCATTCACAGATTCCCACCATTCTTTCCTCAGTCTGCCTCTGGGTATGCTGCCATTTACTCTACAGCATATTGTTTGAGAATCCTCTCATTACTGACTTTGTCCATTAGCGTTTTACCACACATTGCGCAGATATTGCATTCCCACTGCGTTAATTTTACTCTTATCCTTTTCTAGGTAGGTCCAGGTCTTGCTACCGTACAGCACAGTGGGTGCAAGTATAGAATCAGATATCGCAATTTTAGCTTTAGACTACCAAGATACACGTACTTATCAACTAATTCTATCCTCTCATCGTGTAGGGCAATGTTGCAGATTGTTTTCTGACACATCCTTTCAAATGCCGTAATTTCTGTATTATTAGCGTTAATTTTAAGGTCCATGTTCTTCATGCTAGTATTCAGTTTATTGACAATTTTCTGCAAGCCTTCGATTGACTCTGCCATAATAACCTCATCATCTACAAACGCTAACCCACGCACCTTTACTGTACCGAGATCCGCACCTTTTTCGCCGAAAAGGGCCATTCTTAGAAAACTTATCCATGAATATAAGAGGACATAACGCACCCTTATCTAACACTTCGCCCAATATCGAACCAGTCACTAAGTTGCGCGTTTACTCTTACGTTCGCTTTGCTATCTGCATAATATTGTTTTTATTGCTTTTATGAGCCATCCTATTTGGTTGAAAATGATCTTTCTTGTTGAATATTCAACTTTCTTGCAACAAATTCGTTTTTTTGTTGCTTGCAAATTAAACTATTTTTGGTTGAATTTTAGTTTTTTTTAATTCGAGCATTTTGTTAAAAATCCATCTTTGTAGGTTGGAAATTCAACTACACCAGAGTCCCTCTATAATAGCCGTCTCGGGGGTACCCTTTGTCGCTTCGCACTATCTCGGGACTCAAACAAACCGTTCTTCTTCTCTTTCTTTCTTGTGGCTTTTGATAGCACCAAACCGTAAACATCGCAACTCCGCTGACCTTACAAACGCCTCTCTCTCGTCCCCTTGAACCGCCTTGTCTCTTATAGAGGGAACTACTATAGAGGGACTCTGGTGTATTTTGTTAAAGTCATCTTTTTTAGTTGAAAATACAACTGTTTAGTTGAAAATTCATCATTTTGCATTAAACATTAATCTTTTATGGCAGAAAAATCATATTTTTTGGTTAAAAATTCATCTTTCGTCTCTTCTGCTTTAAAGTTTGAATATTTGTTTTTTAATGCAACTGTTTAGTTACAAAGTAATTTTGTTGCAGAAAATTCAACTATTTGGTTGAAAATTCGTCTTTTTGGTTTGAGAATTCATCTTTCTTGGTGGAAATCAACTTTTTTTAAATTCTAGTGTCTTCTAAAAAAATGTATCTTTTTGACTTAAAAATTATACTATTTGGTTAAGAGTTCAACTATTTTGTTAAAAATTCGTCTCTTCTGCCTAAAAGTTCAAACATTTGGTTTGCTAGTGAAACTGTTTGGTTAAAAAGTAATTTTTTCCTTGAAAATGCAACATATTTCGACTTGAAATCTTAAGAATATAAAGTCTTTCATATTTAATTTAACATGGTATCAACATTAATTTTATTCAGAGGAATTTATTTCTCTATCATTCTTTAATTCAATGTTTTAAATTTTCAAATCATTTTTGATTGGCTACCAAAGCTTAGAAACGCGAAAAAGCGCAGAATAAACGTGTAATCCGGTATTAGCCAACGGCTACGTTACTTTTGAGGGGTAATTTTTGGACGGCTAGTAACTAGACAGTTTTTTTAAATACCAACACTTATTGGTTTGTATATCTGAGCATAGCCCGTTTGCCTGCTTCCGTTTGAACCATTCGAATATCTTGTTTACACAAAGAAAATTATTTGCCTACAATATTTGTTGAAGTTAGTAGCATAAGGATAATTTTTTCTGCGAAAAGATTTCTGTTGAGATCAATGAAAATCCTCTTAACCTTAAATTTAAAAGGAAATTCCATTTGTATGAAGGTACATTCTTTTGACACAAAAGGACATTTCTCTAATTGTGAGTATTGTTTTTTCTGGCTGAAAAACGGGTAGAGACACTGTCGAGTAAAATGGGACACACGAAATCTGTGTGTTTTATGACTTGTATTGCATTCTTTGAATGAAAAGCGGGCATCCCGCTTTATTCAACATGCCAACCTGTTTAGCCCGTGTTACGGTATCTTCCAAAATAAAAATTTGGGAAATGTATTGCGAGACACTAAGGAACGTTTGCATACCCCTGAATTTATTTAAATACAATCAAAAATTTCCAAAATGTTCCAAATTTTTTTGTAGTTTCAGAAATTTAGGACCATACAAACGTTTCTTAGTCTCTTTTAATAATTTGCTCATATTTTCAAATTGATATCTCAATTCGTATGGACGTAAGTTGTAATAAAAAAAATGTCAGTGAAGTACACTACCGAAGATAGTATCGGACCACTAACCGGATGACAACTAAAGATTAGCCTTGACTTTGAAAGGTGATAGCTCCTTCCAGAATATAGATAAAACGCAGAATTTAATAAGCTTTCAACGCATTATAACAAATATTTTTATTTATATACTTTGGACGGCGCCAACACCTCTCAAAGTTAAGGCTAATTTTTAATAGGTGAGTGGTCCGATACCATCCATCGGTAGTGTAGGAATCGGATAAGTATTACAAGGCCTTAAGGACACGTACTTATATGTTTTTTCGATAACTCTGAAAGAAATAAAGCTGCAATCACAGATTGTAGGTCTATTATAAACAGCAATCAGAAAAACATTTTGAGCATTCAACAATAAATAGTTTGGTTGATTTAAAATAGAAGTTTGATGAAGTGAAAAAAATTTGTATGTGAAGTCGACTGAATAGGTAACCAAAGTATTTGGTTGACGCATTTTAAGAATTTTACCAGATATTTGATGTAGTTAAACAAATTTTTTAGTTGAATCCATCAAATTGTTTATATTCAATTAAATTTACCACAAGTTACGGTAAAACTAATTCAATTTCACGAAACAAAAATTTGTGTCGGGTTTTTTATCATTTGATGTTCTGACCTTCCTTTCGCTGTAAAATTTTTTCGTCTTGATGGAGGCACATCGTTTTACCAGTGGAAAAAACTTCCTCGACCTAGTACCGATTCTAAATTTTCAAAATAATGATTGCTTGCTTTCTTTATATCAGGAAAACTTTGTTGATATTCGGAATAGATTAGCGAAACAGAAAGATTTATTCGTTGCAACTAGCAGCTTCATTCGATCTATTTACTGGATTTATGTATTTGATGTCTATGAGAAAGCAAAGAGGTAGTCAAATGAGCACCAATAAATGCATCCATAAACACAATTTCAAAAATTTAAAAGATTTCATCAAAAGTCGTCGAATTTTAAATTGCTTAAGATTTTTTTAACTATGTATAATCAAATTTAAAACACGGAAGAAAATTTTACTTATATAACAGTTTAATTAAAGAGTGGTACAGCAAAACGAATCAACCCACATTTTGTCGAAAATAAGATTCTTAGATAGAAAATTCTAAATAATTCAAATAAATATCCTCATCAAAGGATTACTTTATAACTATGTTTATAACTGTGTTTTTTTAAATCGAACTTTTTTTCTCCTCATCCGGTCAGCACTTAATAATCTAGAATTCAAACTCTTACTTTTTAATTAAATTGAGAAATTGATTTTTAATTACCGTCAAAAGTAATAAAAAACGCGTTTCAAACTCCAAATAAAAGCTATCTCGTTCACTTACTTGGAACTGGTTGACTTTCTGTAATTAAACTCTTTTCGCCTTCATTCAGCAACTAATAAATAGTCTATAAATTTTTTGCAAAATATACTATTTTCTCTGAAAACACGTTTAATATGTTTAGTGTTAAACGTTTTAAGTTTAAATTGTAACATTTTCACCGCATCGTAATTGGAATCATTTTAATTACTGATGCTGTGAACTAGGGCGAAGAGAACAAATATTATTAATTTGTTTCCGAATTCGGTGGGGGTCCAAAAGTTTTATTTTGGTAGCCGGATTTCCTACAAAAAGTCTCAGATAAAAAAATATGTCTTATATTCACGCATTTTTTGTTATTTTGGTACGAAGTCAAGTTTTTAATGAATGAGAATGGTTCTAAAAATTAGTATTTACAACTATAATTATCCTCCAAAAACTTTGCAGCAATAGCAAAGTCCTTATACATCGTCAATTGTCATTAAAATTGAAAAAAGGGGGAAAATCATGTTTTTACTGGATTGAATGAAATTTTTCTTCGGTAACGATTTTTTATTGATAGAAAGGGTTTTAAAAGTTAGTACTCACACTTATAAATATCCTCCGAAAGGTAAGCAGCAAAAAAAATTCTTATACACCGTAAATTGTCATCAAATTTATATAACTGATTTAAAATAATGTTTTTTGACTATTTAGGAACAATATATGTGAGTGTTATGAATGTTTTTCACTAAACTACTTATACATATGCGGGATATTATATTTTATGGGAGAACTAGTTGCTGCTTGGACAAATATTTACCAAGTGTTAAATTGTCATTTATTATCTCAAAACAATGGATGAAAAGGACGTGAAAAATCCTATCAAAACTGTAGTCCATCGTTTTGAGGTAATAAATGACCATGTACGTTGTAATAGTAATAATTATAGGCGCAAGTATCCCGTGTGGAAAAATTTCGTGGCGCTGTACTGTTTCTGTCCAGTCCGCCTTGAGTCGACACTGGCGCGCCATAGGCTGACTGTCCAGTGGCTAGACTGGGATGTAACGCTCGGATCGACTAGTTTCTAGACAGATCGGCTATTTTGATAAAAAATAATTAATAATTAAATAATATAATTATTTATTATGCCATAAAACTCCAATATATAGATTTTGCAGTTAATAAAAAATATAAAAAAATTTTTGTACAAAAAGAAAGAAGAAATGATTTTCCGCAAATCTCTTGTACATACGCCGGGTGTCGAACTTCTGATGTAACTTCCTATTATTGTTGTAACTTTGTCCCGTCGCCTTAACACCTCGGCCATCTAAAATTTAAATTTATTTTTATTTTTATCGGATACGAAGTTCAGTTCATTACAGCCTAATATTTATTTGAATAAAACATGAACAATTTTTAAGCATTAAAATTGCTTGATGTTTGAATAAATCATTGAAAAAATAAAGTTTGTATGATTTTCTTACAGTTAGGCTACGAAATAATGATTTTTTTTTACTATTTCAGATAATTATTACGTTAGGCTTGATTATCATTTACGCAATCAATAAATAATTAAAATAAATTAAATAAATCATTTATAATAATATTTGATTTTCTTGAATATCATCAACATTATACATAGCATTATACATATTATAATTATTTAGAATTCAATATAAATTTATTATAACTTGACTATATAATTCAATTGAAAAAAAATGTTTTTAAACATTCTTAAAAAAAATCGTTCTTAAGAATACAGTTCTTGTATTAAGATTTTGATCACCTTCAACCATTATTGTTTACTATCTTAAATATGTAATAGTGTACAATTAATTATTGCTTAAGCATTTGTGCGATTGTGTATTGTAATTTCCCAAATCTTTGATTCAAAAGTGATTATTTTCTGAATTCACCTCTGTAATTGTTGTTTAAGTCCAAACCGTGATTCTATCTAGAAACTAGCTAAAATCTGGATAATCTTTATATATTCAAATTCGTAACGAACTCCTAGGTAGCGCAAAGACTGGAACTAGACAGCAGAAAGTTTTGAATCAAACACGTAGCAAAACTAGACAGCGCCAGTGTAGCGCCAGGCTAGTATTGCGTGAATTGACCGGCTTGAGAAAAACTGTACTGGCTTTAGCATGATTCAAGACTGCCACGAAATTTTTCCACACGGGATGAACTATTCGAAACCTTTCAATCAATCAAAAAATCATTACTGATGAGAAAAATATTACTTATTTAAATAAAAACATGATTTTTTTCAATTTTATCAACGTTAGTACCAATTTGCGATGTATAGGGAATTTCTCATTGCTACATAGTGTTCGAAGAAAAATGATAGTTGTATTCATTGTATTGAGTTCGTACCAAAATAATAAAAAATCCCTATTTTTCGCTATTTTGAAAATTTTGAAAATTTTTGGACACCCTGCGAATTTGAAAAAAAAGTATAATATTTTTTCTCTTCTCCCTACTGTGAACAATAGAAAGCTTAAATTTGAAAAGATAAAACATTTAATGAATTGGCAAGAGCAACCTCGAAAAATCATACTCATTATTTAGGGAAGCTGCTTTTAAATTTCAAAGTTAAATGTTTATAAAAAGTCGTCACAAGTGCCGCAAAGAATTTTCTTGATATTTAGAGCGCAGCTTTGATGATCTAAGTTCAACAACACTTGGAAATCGACCCCTAGCTAACTGAGGTGTATAATACGTCCGCATGCACCCACGAGATTAATCTCCTCTCTCCTCTTTCGCAGAGAAGAAAATTGAGTCAGGAGTTTAAAAGAAGAATTATTTATGTCATTTGCCGCATTTATATTCACGCTATCTGCTTTTATTGCATCGCATAATGACTATAAAAGAGCAAAACGTTTGCGTTCAATAATTAGAGCGTACTCCAAAGTCTTATTAAAGGTGATATACCATTCTGCAATATTGTAACTTGTGCTATATGATCTTTTGTTGAAACTCTGTCAAAACTTCGAGCCATTATCAGTCACTGGCTCTATAACTTTCTACTGAATTAATATTTATGGGAAATATTTTACTGCCATAAATTGTCTCTATTGGAATAATAATTTATGTATTGATACCTTTATATGGTAAAGTTCTTCAATGGCATATTTTTATTACTAGAAAACAAACAAATTATAATATAATAATATTATAAAATTTTTGTATTTCATAGTAAAATACCTGTCAAAATTGTGCGTCCACTTACGAAAATTGGATTAAAAACAAGCTTGTCTTAGCAAGTAACTAACTCTGTGAAAAACTAGGGTAGAAGGATTCTCGACCAATTTTCGATCCTCAACATCCACTGTCTGCATGATGTAGGAAAGTAAACAGAACAAATTCAAACCTCGCTCAATTAAAGTCTGAAATCTTCTGTTTCAAATAAGACCAAGAACATAGTAAAATATTTACTGGTTCTCGAATTATCATAAAAAATGTGGAAGCCTGGGAAATAAGAAACAAAAGACTACTCGACTGCCCCTCGACCGACCGCTTTTCATCTTGAGTACGCTTCCACATTTTTTATAATAATTCGAAAACCAGTAACTATTCAACTATGTATCACAAATAGCTCTTCTTTAATTGTTCTACAATAAATATGACCATTTCTATAGGGTTTTTGGACTGTAATGTAAATAAAACGAGAAGCATTCTACCGCCAGTGTTTACATCATTCTTGTCGTGTTACCACGCCCCGTACCACCGAAAGACAACGATTTCGTCGACGGAACTTTTTGGCTTTCAGCAATATTCTGAGAGCTGACCTGAATAGCGTTCATGAGTGCAGTACGCCGACGTCCTGCAATCCAAGTCTAAGGGTGCGAACACACTAAATGAGATGCATATGGGGCATTCCATTTCATATGAGCGCAGTGCCCAAAACAATTATTTTTCGATTTTCTTTAAACTGCGGCAAACAGTAGTGTTATAGGAGCCTATTGTAGGTGCAAAACCATAAGTCACCATATCGCGGAGTTACCAAGATATGGGGGTGGTAGAGTAGAGTGGGGTCAAGTAGGTCAGTTTTTTTTGGCGAGCTCGTGCGATGGTGTTTTTGCACTGATTTTGACAAATAAGCACTTGTTGGAAAGGTTATACATCTGGCAACATTTTGCCAAAAATGATTTTATGTCTGGCTAAATATTTTTCAAGCTAAATTCAATAAGGCGAAGGTACTTTTTTTTGATGTTTTTAAAATCTGGGGGTACGATAGGTCACTATATTCGAGGTTAAATAAAACAATTTACACCTCTAGAAAATCAGCGGTTCAACTTTTATTTGAAGAGTATGAATACTGCAGATTATTTAAAAATTAATAACTCAAATAATAAATGGTATCCATTGACGTCATTCCGGTAAGAAAATGAGGAAGTGGCAAATGATGTGAAAAATCATGAAACCGCGGAAGGAAATGTTTAAAAAACGTGTTTTTTTCATCAGCTGCTTTAATTAATTAATTAACGAATTTTTCACTTCGTTTTGGCGTTTTTCGCACAAAATTACGCACCATTTTCCTGTCTGAATAATTCAAATTTACATTATAGTAGTGACCAATAGTGCCCCCAAACGACTGACCTATCGTGCCCCCAAGCGTATGTTTCATGTTGATGTCTGTATTTTTTTTTAAACCAAAAATATCGAAAAACCAACACAAAACTCGTGTTCAGCAATAATTTTTACGTGAGAAAAAACTCACTTGACAATTTTTTACATTGATTAAATGTACTGTACTGAGGACGAAAGACAATGCGTTTTCGCAGAACAACACGCGAAAAAATAAACGACGCCGTAACTAATGCAGCTGATCGACGGTGACAGACGAAATGACAATCGTCAACGATGTGCTCTACCATGTATCTAATTCACGCAACACGAGCGACCTCTGCAATAACATAGCAAAGATAATGCCATATACCTATTGTACCCACATACCTATTTGACCCCATTCTACTCTACTTGGTACAACTAGGCGTGCGAACCATTTTTCAATTGAATTTTATTGCGTCAAAACCGTACCAAATAAAGCTTGTAACTAACGAATTCGTAAAGAAGTTTGACAAAACTTTAAAACGGTGGTAATATTTTCTCGAAAATAGATTTCCTTTCTATCGTTTTTTGAAACTGAAATTTTCGATTCCGAATGTCTCAAAACATGTATCCTTAGATTTTCATCAAATTTATATTAAAAGAAAGCTTAGAATTTCTAGTTTATAGGACTGAATGGATATAATGGACATTCATGATATTCTAAATTATTAATCAAAATAATTATATAATTGCAAAACTTGAAGAGTCTGAATTCAGAACCTAACTAAATGAAATCAAAAACAAATGAGGAACTCTGAATTTGATTGAAGCGTGGGTTAGGTTTTGCATTCAGACTCCTCGAGTTTTGCAATTATATATATTCATTTTCATCAATATCTCAGAATATCCTCAAATGTCAATATTCGAAATATATTCGAAATTTCAATTTTTAATTTCAAGAAACTATTGGAAGGACATATATATTTTAGAAATACTTATCACCATCGTAAGGCTTGTCAAATTTCCTTTCGAATCCGTTAATTCAAAACTTTATTTGGTTTGATTTTGACCCAATAACATTGCATTGAAAAATGGTATGTACACTAAAGTGTACCAACTTACCACCCCCTATATCTCGGTAACCATGCAATATGGTAGCTTGCGGTTTTGCACCTACAGTAAGGTCCTATAGTTCTACAATTTACCGCTGTTTGAAGAAAATCGAAAAAAAAAAATAGTTTTGGGCATTGCGTACATGTGAAATGAAATGCCCCATATTCTTTCAGAAGAGATTGAGCATTATAAGCTAATTCACACCAGAGAATTTCCATAAAGCTGCACGTAGCGTGAATAGTGTACAATCAAAGCTTGAATTTCTCGAGCACATTATTCTGGTCTCAGGTTGTAATTTACAAGCGGAGCGTGGACACACCACCTGCACCTTCCAATAGTGAATAGAGTATAGACTCTGCAGCACGTACTGGACCGCATCATGTTTTAGCAATGCAACCCACTTCTTGTATGCACAGCCTGAGCACAATGAAACTTTAAACGAGACAAATTAATTATTCAATTAATTTGCCTTTCATTATTTTCCATTGAATCCAGCTTGTAATACACTCATGGGATTGTAACAGTATACATCATATAAAATTCATCTTTGAATGATTTCGACCAAGGGGTTAACAACCACTAGAAATTTTGAAATATACCAGAATTGAAAAATTCAAATAATTCAAAATAGTTCAAAAGAGCTCAAAGGAAATTCAACACAATTCAAGAGAATTCAAAACAATTCACAATAATTCAAAGAATTCATAGGAATTTAAAGATTTCATAAGAATTCAAAAAATCACAACAATTCAAAGAATTCTAAAGAATTCAAAAGATTTCAAAACAATTCAAAATACTTCAAGCGAGTTTGAAGAATTAAAGGTGAATTCCAGAAAATTTAAAAAAGTTCAAGGAATTTAAAAGAATTGATAAGCAGGTGTACAACTAAATTCATCAACAGTTAACCCCTTGATTTCAACATAAAATTGAACACTGTAAAAGCTTATGAATACATTTAAAATTATCAACGTCTAAATAGACACGAGGCAACAAGTAACTATACTATGCCCTTTTTCAGGTTTTGTAATATTTTAATTTAAAATCAGACTAAATCAGTTTCCAATATTTCGTTTTTAGAGGAAATTAAGCAATACGTATTTGAATACTGTCCTTTGTTTTTCATTTTAAAAACCCAAATTTTTTCTTTAGACTTCGATAAAAGTCGACTTTCTTAAAAAATCTGATATTTTTTGACAGAATTGTTTTTCATAAAATCGAATCTGCTCATTTTTCTCACAAGAACGACAGATAAAAAAAAATGTTACCATTAAAGTTTTCCAATATGAAAAAGTTCGACAAAAAATACATCTTGCTCTTTTGTGATATCTTGCATCATTTACCACAAGAATTAAAAAACTATATTTTTAGAAAGAAAAAAAATTCCCCAGCCTCAAAAATGCTTTAGCCTAGATAAAGCTGATAAGATGCTTTTCTTATATAAGCACAAACTGTAAAAAATATTCGAAAAAATGAAAAAGGTTGAGTTTTCCAGAAAATTTTTTATTTCTTCCATTATTGAAATTTAAGAATTTTAAATTAAATTAAAATCAAATTCAAAATTCTATTTAACGTCCAATACTCAAGTCAATGTATACACTTCCTGAAAATAAAACAAGAATCCAACGATCCAATTTGGACAACCACCACAAAATGCTCCTATTACAATTCCTAAATACAAAAACAAATTTTGTTCTTTCGAGAAAAATCAAAAATAGGAAAGAAAAATGAAAAGGCAACCAACCAAATTCCCGTCCTTCTATTTTTTATTTCTTTCGTCTAGCAAGAACACTCTTATAACAACGTCCCAAACGAACATCACTTTTGTGTTCCTCCATCTGCCAGTCTGTCCCACGTAAGTCATCTTAGAGATCTTGCAAGTGATCTTGTAAACAACATCACCTTTTTCAAATTTATCTAAAGGATCTTTGCAAAAAGTTATTATTGAATCCATTTTAAATGGTATACGGAAAATAGTATGAATCTTAAATTTTTTCAACATAAATTCAATAGTTTTCGAAATTTGACCAAAAAACGGGAGGACTATATTAAAATTTTAAAGATAAAAGAACTATATTCTCTCAATTCCTTCTGATTATCCGTAGACAAAATGTTATTTTGTTTGTTTTTGATTCGTTAAATTCTAATTGTGATATGTTTCTGAATTAACTTTTGTGGGTAATGATTAAGAAAAAGGATATTCCTAACAATATTCAAATTCTTTTCGTGAAATGAAACGTGGGACACACCTAGACCTCTGTCAAGTAAGTTTTTGATTACTGCAATTTTGTTTTGAAAAGGATGAGCCGAAAAGAAATTTAAAATTCTACCTGAATATGTACTTTTCCTATACCAATTGTTAATAATATTACCATCCTGACCTTTAATTACTTCTATGCCCAAAAAACTGATTTCATTATTTTTCTCTATTTCATGGGTAAATTTAAGTTTTGGATGAAAACTGTTAAAAGCATCGATAACTGCCTGCAACTTTGCTAGAGGAATACATAATAAGGTATCATCAAGATGCCGAAAGTAAAAGGGCAAAACAAAATCTCGCTTCTTGAGAGCAAACACCTCCAAATCTTCCATAACTATTTCTGCTAAAATCGGAGAAATTACTGAACCTATGGAAGTACCAAACTTTTGCCTATAAAAAGATCCATTGAATTTAAAATAAGTTGAGTTCATAATAAAAACTATCAAGGTGTGTTACAAGGGTGCTGTATGAGCACCGAAACGTTGGTAAATATTATAAATGCTTTCGTATTGTAATTTGATAATAATACAAATAAAAAAGACGAAAGAAATAAAAAAGAGAAGGAAGGGGATTTGGTTCTTTGCCTTTTCATTTTTCTTTCCTATTTTTGATTTTTGTCGAAAGAACAAAATTTGTTTTTGTATTTAGGAATTGTAATAGGAGCATTTTGTGGCGGTTGTCCAAATTTGATCGTTGGATTCTTGTTTTATTTTTAAGAATTCTATATATTATCTTCCAATATTTTAAAAAAGTTTTTCATAATATAAGAAAGGTATACTATCAGTTTTATGCAAGCTAAACCATTTTCGAGGCCGGAAGAATTTTTCTCCCTAAAAATGTAATTTTCTCGTGAATGATGCTAGATATCCCAAAAGAGTAAGATGTATTTTTTGTAGAACTTTTTTATAAGTGAAAATGTTTATGTTAACGTTTTTTCGTATCTGTCTTTGTTTGCGAGAAAAATGAGTAAACTGTATTTTATGGAAAAAAATTCTGCTATCCACAAAAATTATTTAGTTCCCATAAAATTCACAGGGTGTCTTTCTTATGGAAGGCCAAATTCAAAAAATTATTGTTACAGGCGTTTACAGAAAAAATTGAAATATATATATATATATAGGCATAACTTCGTAGACTTTTTTTCGCAAATCGGAAAAATACGTATCGCCTGATTTTCTCTCAAAAAAAAAACACTACCATAAATTTTCTTTTATTAAAAAAAGTGTTTCTAAAAAATAAAAATCAGAGGCTAAGAGTGATCATAAACATATTTTTTTCTAAAATAATATGCACAAGATATCTTCCACAATATAAAAATATTATTCTCTGTAATGAAATAATTTAAAATATTTATACAGGGTGAGAAAAAATCCTGAATTTCGAAATACACAAAAAATACACAGTCCTTATAGATTAAGGAATCCTGCAGTGGTTTAAAATGTATTTTTCGACACAGTGTGCGTAAAGTGCGTTTTTACACGCCCATATGAGTGCGTGAAACGGCTTATTTTTACGCACTCATATGCACGCTTTACGCACTCATATGGGTGTGCAAAAACGCATTTCTACGCACACTGTGTCAAAAAATATCGTATGCAACATGTGCGTACGATTTATCTAATTGTGGTGATCGTGTGGCACTCGTTCACGCGATCACCACGCGTGTGTAAAACCGTATTTTACGCTCATGTTGCATAATATACTATTTAGCTACTCATAAGCTGGAAAAGATATATAGTAAATTGATTTATATTTTTGTGCAATTCTGCATTTTTATAAGTTTCGATAAATTATGCTTAATAATTTCATTAATTTTTGTTAGTTGAAAATAAGGGTTGCTTCAATAAGAATAAGAACTGTTGACTTCCTTCAACGCTCTACATTTTTAATTTTTGTAGTTTTTAAGCTCGGGGTCAATGAAATATTGTGTTAATTGTTAAAAGCTTTTATTATTTCAAAAAGTGTATAATTATTTTTAGCATCTGAGCATTTTTTTACTGATAATAATGGACTATAAGAAAAAAATAACACCTATAAGGAATAAAACATTTAAAAATTGAACGAACTCCCCTGAAGTGAAGTTCAATCTAAATTGTGTGACCTGCCATGTCCGAATAGATCAATTATGTCGTAATGCCATTATTGACCGTTCAGTCACAGTTATTTTAAATATTTTAAATTCAAGGATTTTTCTCGCCTTTCTTGCCCTTTGCGCCTCCATCTCTTTCTCTCTGTCAGTTGGCTTACTTCATTATATATATTTTACAGCACCCTTATTAAATAGAAGTATTTCTTTAATTTGGGAGGGGGGGGGGTTTGATCTATTCGGACGAGGCAGCTCACACAATTTAGATTGGACTTCACTTCAGGTAAGTTCGTCTAATTTTACAATTGTATTTCGCTGCCTCGTCCTCAAGATCAATTATGTAGATGTTTAAAATATTTATGATTTAACAGACTCTTGCTATTTATAGGGCAGGAAAATGTATATTTTCATCAAAAAATACATACTTCAGTTTCACGACCCTATTAGGCTTATGTAAAAAAAGGAAAAAATTTTACTTTTTAATTTTTATGATTTAAGATGACTGATGCAAAGTTGTTTTCTTGAGCGAGTGGTCTGTTGTAAAGTTTAGCAAACACCGACGAATTTTTGGTCCATCCTGCTGCTTGGCGAATAACTTCGAGGTTTACTCCACCCTAGCTGCTGCCGAAGTAGAAGCGTGTCTCGTAAATTACCTGTCTTCTGGATGTAAGCTTTTAACATGGATGCTGCACACAGCTTCAGGTTATCTTTAAAGAATGGTACGTTTACTACCTGTTGAATTCTGTTAGTCTTGAAGTTTTAATTCTTCTAGGCATTGTTATTTGCACTAGCTTCTCTGACGAAGTGATATTTTCAAATTCAGTCTTGGAGAGTGTTCGAACTCTCTGTGCCATCATTAGCGCTAGAAAGGTTACCATTTTTTTTAGTGAGGGTCTCTAGCGATATTGCTTCATCAGGATGCAAGGTTGATAAGTGCTGGAGCGCTAGTTGAGGATCCCATGTAGTCGAGTATTCTGGATTTTGTTGCCACTACTTTGAAGAATCTAGATAATTGGACATTATCCTTCAACTCGTTTCCCATTATATATGTGATCGCTGCTCTGTAGCCATTCAGAGTGATTTCTGACCCTATGTGGTCCAGTACCTCTGCGAAGAAAGACAACACCATTGATGTTGGGCTCTTGAAGAGCGGAGTCCTATTCTTTTTGCAAAACGGCCACAACAATTGTATGTCTTTGCTATACTGCCTGATCGTGCTTTCCCTTATGGACAAGTTCCTCACCTTCGTTGATTTTGGTGGTACTCCTCTAGCGAGGACAGATTCCCGGATAATCTTGCTGCAACCAGGGAAAGTTTCCTCGATAGCGGATGTACATTCCTGAAAGGTCAATAGAGCAATGATTTATTGGGTTTAAAGGAAACTGGCTTTGATACTCTTAGGGATTTAAAAATTGGGTACCAAGGTTGTGTAGGCTAAAATGGTACTACCACCACACCTTCTGTCCGGTTTGTTTGAATTTTTTGCAGTATTTGTAAAATTAGGTAAAATGGAGGGAAAGCATAGAAGAAATAGTCGTACCAGTCTATCGTGAAAGCGTATATCGCAACGGAGTCTGATTCTCTGTGCCAGGAAACATATCTTTGGCATTTTTTATTAACTCTCGATGCAAAAAAAATCGATTTCAAATTCCCCGAACTTTTCCATGAATTTATGGAATGTCCAGTCGGTTAGATCCCATTCAGTTTCTTGAGGCAGAATTCTTGAGTGATCATCAGCTTCTTCATCTTCTTCCGATGTTATGTAAGAAGCTTGAATCCATATTTGCCACTGTTCGCTCCGTGTGCGTATTTTTCAGACGATTCGGGTTAGTCCAGGGTACTGAATCCCACCAAGCTTGTCGACAGAAGATATAGCCGTGGTGTTATCCATACGAAGCAAGATTTCAAAGTCTCGAAGGTGCTTAGCAGAGAATTTTTGTCCATAATATGCTGCTTTCAGCTCAAGATTGTTTATATGATGATTGGATTCCTCCTCATCCCACCAGCCATGAGCTTTTCTATCTCTGAGTAGCAGCCTCAGCCAGTTGCGAGAAAAAAACCCAATTCTAACTGCTGGATATGCAGCTACTAGTTTGCTAACAAATTGTGCTAATTCTCTTATCTTGCACCTTTTCTCATTTAAAAAGTTCTTTGATAGGCTGCTTATTGATTTTCCGTATTTTCTGGCAATTCTATGATAAAATACTAACTATTCAATGTGAAACCTAAGACGGTACAAACTTTCGATGGCGTGAGATTGCTTCTTTCTAAATTAATTATGAAACCTAGTGACTCCAATAGTTCTCTCGTTTTTGCTACTTGTTCGCGGCATTCTTTTTCTGATTTAGCTATTATTTTCGAATATCTTCAAGATAGAGAACTAGCACCACACCTTTTCCCCAAAGGTTTTGAGCAACTGGTTTTAATTTTGTTATAAAAGTGTAAGGAGCGATGCAGAGTCTAGACGGCATGCACGTGAATTCATAAAGGACTTCGTTCAATAAAAATCTAAGAAATTTGCTATGTTTTTAAAATATTTTGACAAGTCAATGTGCATCTTTCAAGTCTAGAGATGCTAAATTACTAAACCTTTGAGGTTAAGAATAAATCTATCCTCTCACTTGGAGTTTTGTGTCAGGAAATAAGGAGAGAGATATTCCCCTTCGCAAGGTATACAAACCTGTAATGTACTCTCATCCTCTAGCTGCATTCAAGCATTTTTAGTTTTAAGGTGCTCTTCCGTAAACAGTTTACGTGCATTAGGTTTTACTGGCTGACACACTCTTAAATAGAAGGGCAACTTGTACTTGGATATGCAATTCATTATAAACTGATCGAACGTTATTTTTTGCCATGCAACCTATTTTTCTTACCTTTATTTCCTGAAGCGATTCGACGGTCTGTCTTATGTGCACTCGGTGTATAGGCAGGGTGTTGTCCCTTTTTTAAGTCCCCTTTTAGATCAGGCATTCTAATTTCTTTAACAAACTTTTCCACTTTCTTGGCTGTTTTAATTTGCTCTGAAAATGTTGCTCCAAACAGGAACGTGTCAACATGCGAGTATTTAACAATGGATTTAGTGAGCTGATCCATTCTTGGTGTTATGAAAGACCTTCTCGCCATGGAAATACCGTGATGCAGGTCTGACATTTTTTCTGCATCGCTGAGGATCGCTGTTACCTCGTTTAGACTGAGCTCTTCTGGTGTTTCTCGGTCTTCTATAAGACGAATTAACAATCGACCTAGGCTACTTATAGCAGCACCTAGTTGTTTTTGTGATGGAATCTGATGTTGATCTCTTTTGGTACCAGTGTTTCCTGTGAAGTACTTCACTTCTGGGTTTGCTACAGGAGCTGTCATCATGGAACAATTTTCTGCCGCTGGATACTTGTCGATCAATTCTTTTCTCTGCTCCTTTACTAGACCTACTTGCATAATTTTTCGTCCACAGCTGAGCCAATGTATCATTGACAGCCTCTTTGATTGCCCCCCCCCAAATGGGTCTCCACCTAGTTACACCTAGTCCTAGTAGATCAAGCAGCGCTTCTCCTTTATTTGCCTCTGCATTTGCAAGCATTTCTGGATTGCCATCTTTGTCGCGCGACTCTAATGCTTCCCCGTCTGGTGAAACCTCATCTACTAGAGTATATTTTTGACGACCTTCTGTGTCACCAACTGGGGTTTCATCACGACTCGGCGCACCTCTAGGGTTACGCTCTAGGTCGTGTGAGTGTGGGGAAAATACTCTGCAAGACGCCCCTCGAGGGTGACGCTCATAGCAGTAGTCGCGGTGCCTGTCATAGCTGCGAGACCTTGAACGTCGATGATCATAATCCCGATGACGATGATCACTCAAGCTACGAGAGCACCTAGATTTCATGTACTTACGACACATACTCACACGCTGCCCGTGTTGGAAACCGATAAAGACGATGGCGTTGCTTCTCGTCTCAGACGCTTCCTTCTTTCCTGTTTTCTGACTTTTTGTTTTAAGATCTCAATTTTTTGCAAGAGATTATCCTCCACCTCGTATCTACTCTTTCTTCTGGCGTCGCTTTCTGAAGAACTCATACTTTGCAAATGTCAATTTTTTATTATTATTTCGCACTACCAAAAAATTAAAAAAAATTTTATCAACTGTGATGGAGCGGTCAGTAATGGCATTACTACACAATTGATCTTGAGGATGAAGCAGCGAAATACAATTAAGAGCTGACTGGTTTTTCAAGTGGCCATTTGTCTGTTTTTTCTTTAAATTATATTTTTCCAGATGATTCAACCAAATTTTTTAACGTTTGAGGACTTTATACTGATATTTAAGAGGATCTCACGAAAAAATTGTGAAGGTCGAAAAAATAAAAAACAGAGTGGCAGGTTTTAAAACTAATCTTTTTTGTATTATTTAAAATTATCTTTTTCTAGTTGATTTGGAAAAAATTTTCACCTATTCTAATGTATGTGCAAAATTTTCATGGATTGTGAGGTCATTAAAGTTCGCAACGTTTATAAAAGAAAAATTAAAATTTTCTGAAATTACTCAAATAAATTTTTAATGGTTTATTTATCGTGAAAGTGATGTAATATATGATTTTAGATCGTAATAACTCATTTACACGTCATATTTATTATGCCTCACATCAATACAAGTAACAAGTGGAAGAAAATCCGAGAACGGAGCATTTCGAGGAAGGTAAAATTTTTTCCGAAATACTGTGCACATTTCAGAGTGCATTGGGTCGATAAAACTCAGTCTTCCAAAAAGGTTATTGGGATGAAATTTTTTCTTGTGTTGTGGGACATTGAGTGCAAGTAATAAGTAAAACAAAATTATTGGGATGAAACTTTTTCTGTTATTGTTCATAATCGAGCATAAGTAATTAGTGAAATAAAATTCGAGAACGCAACGTTTAGAGGAAAACTTGCATTTTTCCGAATTTCCGTGTACATTTCAGTGTATGTGGGAAGATAAAATACAGTCTTCCGATAAAGATATTGGAATGAATATTTTTTTGGTGATGAAAAATTAATATATTGAATTATTTTTACGATAAATGAAAACCAAAAAATTAATTTGAGTAATTTCTAAAATTTAATATTTTCATTTATAAACGTCGCGAACTTCAGTGACACTGTGAAGACATTTAAATCTAAAAATGTAAATATTTTTGTGTAGTGTCCCTCGTGAATAAATTAGGCTAATTTCATCAACAAGTATACAACTCAGAGTTGTTCAAATTATGTGCATGTTCAATGAGTCAACCGTTCTCTTACGAGCTGGTCAACTTTGTCGCGTGACCGTAATTTTAAGTAACAATGCGTGCAGTAAATAGAAGAAACTTTACTCAAATGTATATGTTTGCATCTCATTAAAGCGTGGTCAGTGGAGCTCGTAGTTTGTGTGAAAATCATGAGCGGATAATAAACTTTCTAAGCATCTGCCAGAGTATATAATTGCTTCTATATTAGACAATTTGCAACTCTAAAATGTTATGAACATGCCTCTATAAATCATATTCCTATTCATTATTCCACGAATAATTAAAAATTTGTTTCGGCTATAAGAAAGTTGATAAATATTTTTATACAGGTTGCATGAGTCAAGATCAGGGTTGCTACAAAATCCCAATTTAAGAATTCGCTGACTTTCCCTGACTTCTCCCTGCCCATCATAAATTTTTCTTTCAGGTATATGAACAGTAGGGTAGCTCAAAAAAATTAAAGTTCCTTTGATTTGTGGGCTTACCCCTGAAAAAGCTTCCATTTGGTGAAAAAAAAACTGTACATCTTTTCAAATATTTTAAACAAGGGGATCTTGGATCCCACAGGGGTTAAACAACTCCCAACCGTAAAAAATCGTATTTTCTCACAGGTTTGATGAAAAAATGTCTAGTTTTGCCTAAATACCATAGAAAGTGATATGAAAAGCTGATAAAATGAAAATGTATAGAAAAGTTGAAAAACCTCGCCCAGAAAAATAATAAAACCCTTTTTTGAGAAAAATATAAATTTTCACCATATTTCACTAATATTGTTTTAATAATGTTCGTGATTATTTTGTTTCAAATCCATGAACTAAACATAAATAAATTCTCAATGAAAAATGTAATAGTTCATATTTAAACCAAAAAAGATTTTAATTTTAAAACAACAACAGTTAGCTCAACCAAAACAGACGAATCTTTAACAATAGAATTGAAATTTCAACCAAGAAAGATTTATCAGTCAATTAAGAACACATATCGTCTGAAATCTTGAATCTTCATGCGAAAAAGATGATTTCTCTACAAAAAAGTTGGATTTGCAAACCAAAAATATGGAATTTGCAACAAAAATGTTCATTTTTAACCAATTAGTTCTTCTTTTTTACCAAAATGGTTTCATTTTCAAACCAAAAAGAAGAATTTTCAATAAAATAGTTGAATTTTCAACAAAAAAGAATGATTTTTAAAGAAAACTGTTGAAGTTTTAGCAAAATAATAACATTTCTAACCACAAGATGAATTCTCGAACAAAAAAGTTAAAAATACAAAATTGATAAAATTATACGTATGTAAGACTTACTCAATATTAATACATTTGCTTTTCTGAATTCAATTTCATTACGATTCCACGTTTATTTAATGGAAATTATTTCCCCTGGCTCTTTCATGCTATCCTTGACATTCCCTGACTTTCCCTAACTTTCTAGAATTTCCTGACCTGTAGTAACCCTCAAAATGAAACACAATCTTTGTTTAAATTTTCCTTGAGGAATAGATTAAATCCATATGCGAGTTATGGCAAACGGATATTAGTCATTCAAGCTTCCAACAGACGACTTGCAAAGTTTCATTTCCTCCTGGTAAAATGACCAGAATAAGCATGAGATGAATCATTGTCAAGAATCGAGCCTACGCACAAGCTGAAAGTGTGTGAATTTCATGAAACATCAACTTTCTCCAGAAAAACGATGTATTGTGGCTGTAGAAAATTATATGAGTACCAATTATTTATCACACTATACCTATTAAATAATTAATTCAATCATTTATCAAATAATGTTTATTTTAATACACAACAAGATCACATAAAAACAACCATTAGTATAGAGGAACAGGGTCGCTACAAAATTCCAATTTCGAAATTCCATGACAATTCCTTGACCAATTTTTCATTTACCCTGACCGTTCTGAATTTTTCTTTATCCGTGGCTACGTGTACCGAAATTTCGGTACAATTAGCCAGATTTTTTCGGTACAAATAAGGGGAGCTCAAAAAGGGACTATTTGTTCCGAAATTTCAGTACGTATAGCTGCATTTTTTCGGTACGCGTAGACACTTGCTTTTTCTTTTAGGCATAAAGACTACCTTATTATACCTAGGAATTTGATAATAGGTCATGAATTACGTAATACATAAACGTAAAATACATCAATTTTTATCCATAGTTAAGTTTTCAACTCAAAAAGATCAATTTCAAGCCAAAATTTTAAGAATTAAATTTTCAGTTTGAACATGCCATTTTCAACCAAGGAAAACGTAATATTCAGCAAAATAGTTAAAGTTTCAACCAAAGTGATGAATCTTCGATAAAAAAATATAATTTTTAACAAAAAGTGTAATAATTTATATTTCCACCAAAACATATTCTTATTTTCAATCAAAAACTGTCGAATTAAACCAAAAATAAGCATTTCCAACAAATTAGGTGAATCCGAATTATTTCTATATCTATAGAGACTGCCTTAAATAAACCATATACCAAAACAAGTGATAATTAAAATAATTATGGTCAATTCATAGTATGGTAACCGTCAGTACAAAATTAGGTTTCTGCAAATGAATTTCTAAGGTTCTTGGCGACACAAATTCAAGCGTGGTTTCACCGATTCGGAATTCGCACTTTCCTTGAAGCAACACCCACACACTTATCGGTGTATTCCACCCTTGAAAACTGAGACGAGCGTCATGTCAGTGTTCCTCAGAAACTGAGTCACACTGAAGAGATTTCGAAATTTTGATTAAGTTTTGGCACAAACAATGCACCGTATTACCGACTGCGGGTAATAATTTTGGGATTTTTGATAAATTGTCGATCGAAGACTATCGCATCACTGAAAATACTAACAGCTTTTCTAGGATATCAATGTAATTTTGCAGACAGAATTCCTGGAATGTGAGCTTTTATTGCAGAATGCGAGGTACAATGCTTCTTTCTCGCATTTGGCACAAATAGAACTAGAAACGGCCAAGACGAGAGCCTGAATCAAGCGCTGCAATTCTTACGTGAATTAGGAAGAAAAAGAGGAGGCAAAATAAAAACGAAAGGGATGGTCTAAATTTATACCTGGTGAAATTTTTATTTTCATTTTTGGTAAACGACCTCCCCCCTCCCCTACAGTTTTTTTTTCAACGAAAAAAAATTCCCTCCAAGTTTGAGCCAAATCGGTCAATATTAAACTGTGCACCCGGGCCTGGAAACAGTCAGTTTTCAAAAAAATGGGAAATACAACTTACTGGTTATCAACTTTTTATAAATGATATTTCAGTGGCTTCTTAATAAAATAATGTTTAAGGAATACATTCTGCCTACAATTTTTTAGTTTTGGTCCCTTCAACCCCTTTATATTGTGCCTGGAAAATTTACCAAATAATGCAAAATAGTACGCAGTTTTATTTCAAATTCATACTAAAGAGCAGTTTTTAAAACTTTTTTTGGCATACATTATTATTCCCTAACAAATTATGATTTAGTATTTTCTGGAGTTACTGACACTCCTAATGATTGTGAGAAAAAAATTTAGCGTTTACAACATTTTGCAATTGTTTAAACAATTTCCATTTGTTTAATTATTATTCCCTCCAAAAAATTCTGAAAAGTTAGTATTTCCTGGAAATAATAGAACAGACAATTAATGCTAGAAATAATATCTATGGATTAACACATTCTTAATTGTTTAAACAATAAATTATAATTCACTTCTGAAATTTCATGAGAATGGTGAAGAAAAATCAGGTTTTTTTTTAATCTCTTACACCATGCAACATATTATTAAGTACTTTCTTCTTTCAGAAATAAAACCTTAATTATTTAAATAATTATTATTATTATTTGCGTAAATAATTTTCTCATAAAATTATTAATAATTGCAAAATGTTTCAAACAAGAAACATGAGTCTTAACATCTATTAAGTGTGTCATTAGTTCCAAACAATACTAACTTTTCATAATATAATGAGGAACAAAAATTTAAACAAATGTAAAATATTTTAATCAATTGAAAAATATCTTAAACAAAAAATATCACTCTTTACATTCATTAAGTTTATCATTTATCGCCGAAAATACTATCTTTTCATGATTTACAGGGGAAAACAAATTTTTAATCAAATAATTGTTTAAATTGTTGAGAATTAGTTCAAAATACTTCAAAAGTTGTGTTTATAAAATAATAATAGATTATACCGAGAAAAGGTTTAAAAAATCACATTCGCGGCAAGTCACATTACGGCATCTCCCATTCGAAAAAATTTGAAGTCCACAAACAATTGGCAAAATTGCGTCAAGTCACATTTGCGGTGAGTTACATTTGCGTTAAGTCGCATTGCGGCATCTCTTATTCGAAAAAATTTGAAGTCCATATTTTGCGGGAAGATACGCCTGTATGATTAGTCACAGAAATCATCTAGATGCCACCCATAACCCTTCTCCAACGTCTCAAGGGGAATGAGAAGACACCGCTGTGATTGGTCACAGAAATAATTTAAGTCACACTATTAATTTCTGCTTATTTTTGTGGACTTCAAATTTCTTCCCAAGGACAGATGCTGCAGCGTGACTTGCTGTAAACGTGACTTGCCGCAATTTTGCCATTTTTTTTATGGATTTCAAGTTCGTACGAATGGTAGATGTTGAAATATGACTTGCTGCGAATGTAACTTGCCGGTGGGTTGACATGAACCGGATCCAATAAACCTAATATTTTGCATTTTTGTGGGCATTTTGTGGGCACGATACAAAGTGGTTGGAGGATCAAAATTGAAAGATATTGGGTGAAAATTATATCTTCAACATTTCTTAAGAAGCGATACTCTTAACTATGCACGTGCACAGATGGGAAACTCCTAACTGAGCAAGAGCCGAAATGTGCACATCGAGGGCCGGTGGTATAAATGTACACGTTGTTGGCTACTGGCACAATTGGGCACGTGCAGAAATGGTACCCAACTAACTTTTTACGTGCACAGGTGAAACACTCCCAACTGTGCATGTGCACAGATGGGAGACTCCCAGCTGTGCACGTCTCAATTGATATGATCAGGTTTACAACTGACAAGTCCACGTGCACAGATAGGACACTCCCAACTGTGCACGTCTCAATTAATACGATCACATTTTTCACTCACATCTCCACGTGCACAAATGGAAGACTCCCAACTGTGCACATCTCAATGAATGCCATTAGCTAACAGTTGCGGGTCTCCCTTCTGTGCACGTAGACTTGCAAGTTGAAAACCTGATCGTATAACTTGAGACGTGCTCAGCTGGGAGTGTCCCATCTGTGCACGTGAAACGTTAGTTAGATACCATCTGTGCACATCTAAATGTCGATGTGCACAGTTGGAAGTGTGCCATCTGTCCACGTGTACAGTTGTAACATTGGCCAACAACGTGCGCAGTTGTACCACTGGCCCTCGACGTGCAGATTTGGGAGCGTCCAATCTGTGCACGTGCGCAGTTGTACCAGTGGTCAACAATGAGCACAGTGGAACCAGTGGCCAACAATTTACACAGTTGTACCATCGGCCCTCGACGTGCACAGTTGGGCTCGTGCACAGTTGATCCTTGCACAGTTGTACCTTTCTCAAATTGAGACTGCACAGTTGAGAGTCTTCCTTCTGTCCACGTGCAAAGTTAGGAGTATCCCATCTGTGCACGTGGACTTTTAAGTTAAAAACCTGATCGTATTAATTGAGACGTGCACAGTTGGGCGGGTACCATCTGTGTACGTGCACAGATGGGAGACTCCCAGCTGTGCACGTCTCAATTGATATGATCAGGTTTACAACTTGAGAAGTCCACGTGCACAGATATGACACTCCCAACTGTGCGCCTGCGCAATTGTACCACTGGCCAACAATGTGCACAGTTGTACCATCGACCCTCGACGTGTACAGTTGTACCCCTCTCAAATTGAGACGTGCACAGTTGAGAGTGTCCCAATTGTGCATGTCGAAATTTAGACGTACCCAGGTTGGCTGGTGCACAGTTGTGTCTGTGGCCACCGACGTGCACAGTTTTGATATAAGATGATCAAAAAAAAAACAAAAAATTTTGAGAACTTATTCAGAACTCCAAAATTTTGTTGTTGTCAGGATCCGACTTTCTCCGAACGTGATATAGATAAGATGAGTAATTTCTTTGAAAGAAATTAAAGGATTCTTTTGGTCATCCGTTCATATCTTGATAATACCTTTTATTTCAAAAATAAATAAAAGCGTCGATACAAATTGCCGACGTTTCGACACGGCTTTGTGTCTTTCTCAAGGCTGCAAAATACATAATAGTTTTTTTGTTGTATGTTAAAAAAAAAAAAAAAAAAAAGCTTAAACTTATACTTTGCGCATATACTACATACGTATGGATCGCAACCAAGGTCGGACATAGGTGAGTGGACCACGAATTCAAAGAGATTTGTTATTCTAAAGGAAGAACACACCTTGCTGATAAAATTTAGGAGAGAACCCATTATTCCTGCACATATAATTAATTCTACGAGAAATTTGAAATTACATAATTGTCATTATAAAGTTTAAGTATTTTGCAGCCTTGAGAAAGACACAAAGCCGTGTCGAAACGTCGGCAATATGTATCGACGCTTTTATTTATTATTGAAATAAAAGGTATTATCAAGATATGAACGGATGACCAAAAGAATCCTTTAATTTCTTTCAAAGAAATTACTCATCTTATCGTGCACAGTAACTTCGTGCGCATTTGTCCATCACCCTTGTTTTTCCCATTCTTGTTTTCAAACGAGCTAATAAAGTATTTCGTCGTCCCGAAATTCGAGATGAGTAGTCAAATATTTTTCATAAGTTTGGCTAGTCGTCCCGAAATGTCGGGACGACTAGTCCATCCTTTTTCCCAGCTCCCCCATTTTTTTTTTTTTTTTTTTTTTTTTTTGACGACTTGACCTAGCCTAATTATCATGGCTCAGGAAATTGTATAATATTTAACGATATGAAAAAAAAATGGAATTTCTTTTTTCGGGTGCCAAAAATATGGGGGGGGCGGTTCATACAGAAAAAATTGAAAATCGATTTTTTGGATTTGTTTTTCTACTGATGACCTGTTTTAGAAAACATTTTTTAACAAAATCGTAGATTTACATTTAAAAAAAAACTGATATTAAAATAATTAAAAATTGACTTATTCCCTATTTTATCTTTTTACAGGTACGTTTCAAGGACAATGGTTACGAGGGATGCGACACGGTTACGGAGTGAGAGCAAGTGCACCCTTCGGACTTGCGAGTCATTACAAACCCACGAAGCAAATCAGGGCGTCCCTGACTTCTTTAAGAAGTGCAGATGGAGGTCCTGCGACGGCACCGACGCCAGAGCCGACGGATAAAAGAGACCGAAGGGTTGACGATAGCAGGGGAGGATTTGTTCTGAAGGCCAGAAGTGATGATCCTCCGGCAAGGCGGAAGAGCTTAACAGAAAAGTCGCTTAAGAAAGGCATCCTCTCGGTAAAGTCATTTTTCATTCCAGTTATCACATTTACACAATCACATTTGACCCACGTAACAATCCAGAACCACATAAAGAACCTGCTCGACAGATAAATTTCACCCATAAGGATATTTGACATGAAATTTTCAATGTGCAGATATCGTTCGAAGTTTGTGAATTACAAGATCTTAACATCAGGAAGAATCCTGTCTGAATTTCTTGAACGTCTGTCAAGTTAGAATGAAATATAGTACTCCGATGACTAGTTTCTAAGTGTGATTTGAAACGAGTTTTAAAGATTTCAAGAGATTTCTAAACATTTAAATTTTTTTTTAATATTTCTGATTTGGAACAGGGGATTTTGGAAAAAGATTATAATCCTGAGTCAGAACAATTAAAATTTTTCAAACGTTTCAGCATAAAATTGTGAACCTCATCAGTGAATTTTATTAAATCTGTAAAAATTCCTCGTAAGGACGCAATTTGCAATTGAAAGTGTTATTCTTTGATTAATATAAATAATCACTCAAATATTATTTAAATTTTTGTTAACGTACCTTCGATGAAAAACTTTACACTGTAGAAAAAAATACAACAAAAAATATCAAAAAAGATTGTAGTTAAAGACTTCTTTAAAAAACTTTATATCGACGTACATTTTATGAGAAAAAATTTCTTTACTTTTTGTTTATACAAAATTACAGTTAAAATTTTTTTTCAATTTTAATTTTTAATTTTTTAATTTTAATACGTGCAAAATTTTCTGTTATCATAGGATTTTTTTTTTAATCACACTGTAGTAAAATTAGGGGATATTAAAGTATTACGTAAGCATTTTGAGATTGAGGGAAGGATCTAAATAGATGCTTATTGTTGTATATTCGTAATTCAAAAATATGCTTACAATGGGAGAGGCGGTCAAAAATAGAAAAAATTATATGTACTTACGTAATACTTGAACGGCCCCATACAAAATTAGTAAAAAACTTTGTAGATCAAGAACTCTTCAAATATTCTTCAAACAAATGTTTAGTGGCGTACATTTTATGAAAACATTTTTCTTTAATTTATTGTATAAAAAATTCATCAAAAAATTGTTTTTAAAATATATATGTATCGAAATTTGATGTATATTGAATAATGATGTTTTTAAATTTATTTGAAGTAATGTAACAAACTTGTTACTAACCTTATGACTTTTTTTTATATATTGTACTGCATTTTTTACCACAATTATCATCAAATGTACATCGAAAATTTTGTTGAAGAATATTTGAATAATTATTTATCTATAATTAGAATAAAACTCTCAATTTCCAATTGTGTCCGTACCATAAATTATGTAATTTTGACAGACTTAATCAAATTCATAGATGAGGACCACCATTGTGTACCGAAACTTTTAAAACAATTTAATTGTTTTCAATTTACCTGATCCTAAAGTCAACGACGAACATCAACCCTCTGAAAGAAATTTTCTACTCAAATTCAGAAATATAGTTACTCCCTTTTTCCTAAATTTGGAACAGGGAAGTTTCAAATTATGACGAATTCTGACTTGGAACAGGGTTTTTCTTAATTTCCTTCTTCTAAAACGGAATTAAAATGCTTTTCAAAAATTCCTGCTTCATGTCAAAAATTCCTTGTTCCAAGTCAAATTATAATTCTTTACGGAGACACTTGTCCTAAAGTAAAAATTATAAGTGTTAGCAACATTTTCTGTTCTAAAGTGAACCTAATGTGAAAATTATTATACTTATCTTTACTAAAATTCCCTGTCCCAAACTCAAAATCATAATTCCTTACTAAAACTCCCGGTCTCAAAGTAAAAATGATCATTTTCACACAAATTCCCTGTCCTGAACTCATAACTATATTTATTTACTGCAATTCCATGTCGCGACTTAGAATTATAAATATTTTGAAAATTCCCGGTTAGATAGACACCCTGGTCATAAAGCTATTTGCAATAAATAGCATAATTGAAGGTTCGAGCAAACGGTTTATTTATTTACTGAATATTGCCAACTTCGTTAACTTTTTTATCGGACTCTGTGGGTCGAGCATTCTGAATGCCTTTAGACTGAGATTAAATCAAGCATTATTGTTTAATGATAATATTCGTATTATTAATCGTGAGTGTTTGATACTGTTGTAGGGGTTGAAGATAAGGAAACAAAGGAGTACAGGTGACCTTGAAAAACGAGGTACAGGTGGTGGTAGTATCAGAAGCAATGCTAGCTCAGCTTCATGGATGTCGACCGAGAGTTCTCAAAGCCAGGCTTCCGCGTCAGTTCATACCGACAGTAACACGTCCTTCGTCATCGAGGTGGGTAAAAAAAAATTACAATTCGATCATCCTTGAGAAAAATAAGCTCCATTCTCCTGGGAAATTGATTTTCTAGTGAAAAGCGAGATTTCAGATTAAATTCCATCCACTTATGTAGTCTTGAAACTTCCACTTTTTCAGGAATACTAATAGATAAGCCTCTCAATTTAAAAGTAATTTGTGTCAATATGAACATCTTTTAAAGAATACAGAATTATAAAGGGCTATTTGAGGTTTTTAAAACTGGTATTAAATATTAAAATAAGATATTTTAACATATCTAGAAACTGTTTCTCAGTTTAAAAATAAGAAAATCAATCTAACATCTGCAATTTTATTTTTGTACCTAGAATAATCATTAGACTGTCGGAGAATTATTTGTAAACATGTCAGTAAAACTGATCTTGTGAAGGAAATACTAAAAGTGCAGCTATCGACGGTATGCATTCTACTTTGGCATTTTTTTTCTCGTTCCTTCGTCGACCATCAAAACATAAAAAAGTAAAATCACCCTTTTTAAAGTTGTTTGTTATTTCAAGTATTCCCTTTTTCACGAAAAAAGACACTGTGCCTTTTGAAAATGTTTTCTTATGAAATCTTCTGTTGAGTTTAGCTATTTGCCGTAAAGAATAATAAGAGAAAAGGGATAACACATAATTATTTAGGAATAAGCGAAAGTATGATAAATTAAATTTATCTCCTGACCGTGATAAGATAGTGACGATTTACGAAGAAGACTAAAATAAAGGATAAGAAGATTTTCAGATAACCTAAAGAATAGAGTATATCTAAAAATGAGACATTTTATTCTTACGAATCAAAAATTTTACTTTCAAGGTCTCGAAATCGAGCTTGAAATTGTGTAATTTTAAATTGATATTCCATAAATCTTAGTTTTAATGTATACTATCAACAATTCTGCGCTACGCGGGCGTATTATTTTTTGATTAGAGTGGAAAAAACATTTTTAGTTCAAAATAAAAATGTCGAATAACTATTTTTTTTTTTTTAGTTTTTAGCACCTAGATTCCAGTATCAATTAGATTTTCAGGAAAAATTAGAGTCAGTTCAAAATATATTTAGGATCTTTATACGTTTAGAAGAAATTTGAAAATATCTTGAAAATTTTCGGAAATCTTTTCAAGGTTTAAAATATTTTTATTCTTTTCAAAACTTCTAAAATTCTTAAATATTTCTTTAATTGACTTGAATTTTGACTCAAATTTTGAAATGTTTTGAAATGTTTGTAAATTTTCTTTAAAAATTAATGTTTCAAAATAGAAAATTATTTAATAGTTTCCTAGGAATCTTAAGAAAATTCTTTTTTCTTTCTTGAAAACTTTCAAAATTCTTAAAAAGCTTCACCATTTTTTTCAAAATCTTCTAAAATCTACGTTTTGTTTGAAAATTTTTGAAATCTTTTCAAACTTTCAATTATTATCAAATTTTTTCAAAATTTCTAAACCTTCTGAATAACTTTTAAAATTATTTAAATTTTTCCTAAACATTTTTTTAAATTCTGCAATATCAAAACAATTGCCTTAAAATCTTATAGATTTTTTTACAACTTTTTTAATCATTTGAAATATTATTAAATACTTTCTTAAAATTAATTTTTCAAAATGAAGAATCATTTTAAATTGTCTGAGGAATTTTAAGAATATTTTTTTATTCTCTTCAAAACTTTCAAAATTCTTGAAAAGTTTATCAATGTTTTGTTCGAAATATTCAAAAATCTACATTTTGTTTAAAAATTTTTAAAATCTTTCCAAGTTTTAAATTATTTTTAAATATTTACAAAGGTCTAAATATCTCTTAAAATTAACTCGAATTTTTTCAAAAATGTTCTAATCCTGTAAAATTGAATCCTGTAAAATTGAAAATTTTGCTTTAAAATCTTCTACACTTTTTTTTTACAAAATTTGAGGCAATCATTTGAAATTTTTTGAAATCTTTTTTAATTTACTCTTCAAATTCGTTTTGTAAAATGAACAATTATTTGAAATTTTCCCAGGAATCTTAAGAATTTTTTTTAACGTTGCAGAACTCTTAAGAAGCTTCTTTTTCCAAAAACTCCAAATATCGACTATTTATTTTCAATCTTTAGAAATCTTCTCAAGATTTTAATTACTTTGGAATCTTTTTAAAACTTCAAAATATCTTTTGAATTAATTCAAAGTTTTTCGAACATTTGTTAAAATCCTATTTATGAAATATGTGTTATAATCATAGCCACTTACGATTTATATATTTTATATTCCTCTATTCAAATTCTTGAAAAAATCACAGTGAAACACAAAGAAAGAACTGAAAACAGCCACTAAAAGTGATATTCATGCAGTTTGGCAACCAATCAGGTTTTCGAGAACAATGTGGGCGAGATCCCGTAACTAAAACTTTTTCGGAAAAGAATGATTAATTTTCAATGTATTTTGCGCTAATAATTTTTAATTGAAAATATTATTACATTATCTTTTAAACTGGTGTTATTTAATAATAATTTCAAAATATTTTAATTCACAGGACGAGCAAATGGATGCCTCCGTAACCGAGACGTACCTCGGTGAGTGGAAAAACGACAAGAGGACCGGCTTTGGAATCTCCGAAAGAAGTGATGGTCTCCGATACGAAGGCGAATGGTTCAACAATCGCAAGTATGGGTACGGAGTGACGACCTTTCGCGATGGTAGCAAAGAAGAAGGAAAGTACAAGAACAACGTTCTCATAACGAGTCAGAAAAAGAAGCACATGTTCCTTATAAGATCCGCCAAATTCCGAGAGAGGATAGAAGCTGCTGTAAACGCTGCTCAAAGAGCCAGCAAAATCGCCCTTCAAAAAGCTGATATTGCCATTTCAAGAACTGCAACAGCTCGTGGCAAGGCTGAACTTGCAGATATTGCTGCTGAACATGCTCGAGAGGATTCTGAATTGGCCCAAACGACGGCCCGTCAATTTGCTCCAGATTTCCGGCAACCGGGTTTGGAGAGGTTGAAAAATCGAGAAATTCCCAGATACGTGCCTCCACCCCAGGACAGTGTTCCTGGAAAGAGCATTTTGCATAAAACAGCAAGCGTTGATCAACCCGGGTCTAGCCCGAATAAGACTGCTTTGTCTGATGAAAACTCCCCATCTTCATCCAATCCTGGCCCAAGTCACGTGACCCAATCAATAACACATTCGATACGAAGGACCAGTATGAAACCAGCCCAGAACCAGATTCCGCATCAGAACCAAATGCAAAACCAGATGCCCAACCAAATGTCCAACCAGATGCCTAACCAGATATCTAATCAGATTCCTAACCAGATTCCTAGTGGACAGACGCAATACTCAAATCCGCAGACGTCCTTAGCAAGTTCGAATCCGTACCCTCAGATGTCCAATCAATTACCCCAGTCTCAATACACGAATAGTATATCGAACCAGTTCCAACAGAATCCACAACAGTTTTCAGCGAATCAGTACATGCAATCGACACAAGGCCAGTATCCTGGCCAGAGTAGCCAGTATGGACAATCGCAGTTTCAAAAATCGAATTCACAGGAACAATATAATAATTATGCGCCTACGATGTCGACGACGCAGGGGCACCAGAATCAGTATCAGCAAGGTTACGCCAACCAGCAGGTGAGACGGATTTTTATTGGAATGTTTATTGATATTTAATTGATTTGTTTGGAAAAGTCATTGTATTAGGCATGATCTGGGTTGAAGAATATTCTCTACGTTCAATCCGTTTAAAAATTGAAACATTTTTTAAATGATTTATAATACACTGATTGTTTGTTAATTGTAATTGATTTTGGAAGAGATACGGAAGCTTTCTTTGGGGAAAAATAGCTCCGGGTGAAATTGTTCATTAACAAATATTTGCTTGGTTTATTGTATTTTTTTACTTTCGCTGTAGAAAGAAAGCTGCAAGTCTTATTCAATTCTAGTGATCAAGGGATGATTTCATTTCTTGAAATAATTCTAAATAATATTTTTTAAATAAAAACTAACCAAATGGTGTAGTATAAAATCTTTTGAGGAATAAAATTAGCTCATAGTCATTATAATTGAATAAGAATTGCAGATTTGACCTACAAGTGAAACAAAGAGACAAAAATTCAAATAACTTTTGTTAAATAAACAGTTTTAATCGAATCCATTTTTTTTAAGGAACTCTCTATACGTACCGAAGAAATTACGCTTTTTATTCCGAAATTTCGGCAGTAATTAACAATGATGAGTCTATTTTCGTCGAATTCATATAAATCATTAAAAAAGTTTGATGAATTTTGAACATAACTTGATATAGCGTACATACAGTTAAACTCAAAATTACTTGATATTTAAGCCTTTAACCTCATTTATAAAATGAGAAAAAGCCAATTGATAACTTCAATGAATTTCAAAAACAAATTCGATTGGTACTTTTATTTATATTTTAATATTTCAGGTTATAATTTTTTATTTCCTCCCATTTTCGACAAAAATCGTGATTTTCATTTGATTTTAATTGACAATATGTCATTTGATTCCTTAGCAGATTGTTTGCAATTATATCCCTTACGATTTTATAAATTGATATAATTTAAAAGTTAGCAATTTAGAAATTTTCTATGTAGAAAGTTGTCAAATTCCAATCATTCGAAATTAACCAACTTTAATTTGGATCCGTCTATAATCGTGTATGTATACCGAAAAAATCCGACTTTGTGTACCGAACTTTCAATACAAATAGTCCGTTTCCCAGGTTCCACCAAACGTACTCAACTTTCGGTACACGTAGCCACGGCCTTAAAATTAAAGAATTTTGAACTGATACATATTTGAAATTCCAAATTTTGAAGTAAAACATTCACAACTGTACAATTTCTAAAACATATTTGAAATTTTGAAACAGTTATAGAGATGTTTCAAGAGAAAATTTATTGGTCATTAGGATCAAAAAATCAGTGGTTCATATTTTAATCCAGACAAACATGATTTAATTTTTTGGATGTCTATTTGATTCCTCGCAAATTTTTGTTTCATCAAGTATGGATGGAAACGTGCAAAGTAATCAAACGTAGTTGAAACAGGATTTTAGCGAATACCTGGAGTGTGTAAATTTTATCATCTGGTAACCTATATAAATTTCTCAAACCTGATTCGCTCTCTCATTTAAAATTGCAGACAAGCGACAATCTTTATCTGAAAACCCCTTTCTTTAACAAAAATAAACGATCTCTCAGTTGTTATTTTCATTGTAATTCCGTACGTCATATTTTTTATTTCTATTCAAACTTGATCATTAAAAAAGTAAAAAACAATTAAACGATAAAATGCCCATCTATAAAAAGAGAAATAAAATATTTTTTTCTTCTCGAAAATTTCAAAATTAGTCTCACATTCTTATTATAATATATATATATATATATATATATATATATATATATATATATATATATATATATACTTGAGAAATATTCTTTGATTAACAAAGCATGAGTGTATGATTTACGGCTGAATATCGCATGTTATTCGAGGTTAAAAAAGACTTAGAAAAAAGAGCTGAATTTACAGAAATATATGTGAATTTCATATTTTAATATTATTAGCTCCTTGGATAATCAAACCACTAGAAACTATGTACATTTTTATCTTAAAAAATTGAAAATAAAATATATCGATATTTTATGTAAACTTCAAAATGAGATATATTGAGAGCATTTCAATGTTTGAAAATCTTCCTATTTGGACCAAACAAAATTGAAAAATCTTCAAATTTTGCTAAAATACTGAATAATAAGAAACAATAAAATCCGCCCTAAGCAAAAAATATAAAATTAGAAGATTAGAAATTAGATATTCAAAAAGCACAATTCTTTCTTTTTAGATCATGTCTCCGCTACCTCCAGTCATGTATGATCCCATGATGAGTCAAATGAATCCTTTCGGATCACAACATTATGGTGTAAGATTATTAGCATTTGCAAAAATAATAGATAAAACCCCTTTTCTCAAAACCTTTTGTCTGAATAATAAAACTCAATTGCTGTTAATATGCACTGTTCTCATTAACGTTTTCAACCCCTCTCATAATACACGTGCAAATAGCTGTTACCATGAAAAAAATCAGATAGCATGCAGCACTATATGTTAGAAAATAAATAACAAACCTTGCCAGATTTTATGGACGACCCACCTGTCGCTCTCTTACATTTATATAATCAAATGGAACCTCCACCCCAGCTCATTTGTTTCTCGTGTGAACGAATCCAATTATTTTTAAAGTGGAGCATGTTTCCCGTGTTTGATGGTATGGAAAGATAATTTATTTACACGTTGATTCAGATGTGGAAAACCTGTAAATGAAATTTTGAGAAATAAACACGAATTGATAATGTTAGAAAATGAATAATTACTCTCTTATTATTAAAATTGAATTCCTTTTTTTCGATACATTTATTGAATAGGGGCCGTTCAAAAAATACGTAACGCTTTTTCCGAAAATTCACCCCCCCCCCCCCCTACGTAACGCTTTTTCTATAGTAAGTGTATGTAACTGTAACATTAGCGTAACGCTCGAGGTGACCCCCTCTCCCCCCCCCTAAAGGCGTTGCGTATTTTTTGAACGGCCCCATATGGAAATATTGTGGATATCTAACCTTTATTCATGTAGATAGGAAGTGCCTGTTGAGGATGCATGTCTAATATAATCATACGGATAATACATATTTTCGCGATTTAAGCTTATAGAATTATTCACTTTTACAGACGACAATACCAAACCAGTATGGAACTGGTCAAATGAATCAGTACAATGCACAGCAGCTCTATGGCCAACCGCAACAACAATATCAACCTGATGGCCTCATTGATGGTCAGAGGCCATCCAGTACAACTAGTTTACGAAGAAATAGCAGAATTTTAAGTTCTCAGGACAGACCAAACATCGGTGGTATTGGTCAAACGTTAAACGACAGGTAAATTATATGTCAAATTGTATAAATAATTATTCACATAAAAGTGCCAACTCTCAGAAAAAATATTTGTATGTGATTCAACCAAATCGTTTTCTTGGATATTTCAGAATATTTATTTCATTGAATAAAATTTTGGTATTATTTAGTATTAATTCGAGAGTGAAAGGCAGCTTGAAAACAGATACTAAAAAACGAGAAGCATCAAACACTTCAATGTATCCAAACAGACATACGGAATTATATTATACATTAACTAAATTAACTTAGCCCAAAAAT
The DNA here is from genome assembly GCA_932195095.1 of Andricus curvator. NCBI lineage: Eukaryota > Metazoa > Arthropoda > Insecta > Hymenoptera > Cynipidae > Andricus > Andricus curvator. Next base: position 510,602 of record CAKNYM010052826.1, read on the forward strand.
TAAATTTGATACTTCGAATTTAAAATGTGTTATTTAGAGAGACATTAATGCCTTTAGTAATGTACATATCTATCTCATTCGGTTCTTTCCGAATTAAGTTCTCAAAATCATTTTAAATAATAATATATCCCACCAAAAATATCTGCGATGCAACACGTCTACTAAGTACAACTACATGAGTCTTTGAACTTAAAGTCAAAGTTAAGATATATTAAGAAACGGTTTTTATAAACTACTTTGTATAGAAATTTTCGCCACAAATTTTAAAAAGCCATATTATACATTATGAAACTTTGCGGAATTGAACGTATAAGAGAAATGATTTTTAAGCATTGCGGAGTATGGGAGATTAATGGTACAATATAATCCCGCCATGTTTTAGAATGTCAAAAATGGCTTTTTATTTTTAATTAAAAAATTTCTATAGGTTACTTTATGAAAAAGTTTTTAAATATATTTTTTAATGGATATTTTTTCCAAATTAATTGATCAACTTTAATTTCAAAAATTAATATAGTTGTACTTGGCACATTTTTTGCATCGCAGATGTTTTTGGTGGTATTTAATTTTTTTGTTTTCTTTTCTATCTGAGATAGGTACACTCAATTAATTTAATTTTTTTAAATTAATTATTTACTGATTTAAAAAATTAGATTAATTGTTTGAATAATTTTCGCTAAAAGTTAACTAAATGAATTAAATTGATTTATTCTTTAATTTAATTTATTGGTACTATTAATCAATTTCAATTTAGAGTGGATGCTTCAGTTTTAATTAAAAATGGAAAGAGTGGATAGGTTCGCCAAACTTATCCGATACTTATTAAATAAAATTTAAATAAAGATTCAATTAATTTTTCAACTGTGCTCACCTCTACAGCCTAATCTATTCAAACGTTTCACAACAAATTTTCATGTAAAGTCTGTAGCAACATATTCTCGGTATATATTGCAAGAATTTTCGATATCTTGAATATTTTTAAATATTTTACCTTTTATATCATTTCTGGATTTTAATTTTTTACACTAAATTCGTAAAATCCCAAAAACTGTTCAAGATATCGAAAATCCTTGCTATGAAAATCTTGATATAAAACATCTTTAAAATTCTTATATTGGTTGGATATATTAGACTGCAAAGGTGAGTACATGTGAAAAAATCAATTTTTAAACATGAAAAATTATTAACTGATGTTTTTAATTATTAAGGATATCGTATTTTTCTAAAGTACATACATATCGAGAATATGTTGCCATAGATTTCTAGGTAAAATAGTAGGCAAAAAGTTTTGATAAAAAATGGATTATTGTTGAATGATTGGAAAAAAATTAAATTTTTCTGCCGTTCCCGTCTCTTCAGCCTGATTTATCAATTTTCGATATCTTGAACAGTTCTTAAAATTTTACCATTTATGTTATCTATTAATTTTCATTTTTTACACTTCATAGGTACAATTTTAAAAACTATCCAAGATATCGAAAATCCTTGCAATATATATGTATCGAGGATATGTTGCTACAGACTTCTCGTTAAAAATTGTACACGAAAAAAATATCTAGGTAAACTAGCGACATTTGTCCTTAATCTAGCTATACAAACATTGTTAGGAGCGAAGCAATGATATTGGTAAAATTTTTAAAGCAGAAAGTTGCAGCAGTATTTATTGTAAAGATTATAATTAGTGAATCACTAAAATAAATCGTTAAAATAAAGGTAAAATACACTTGAAATGAGGAAGCTGGAACTCTGAATATGGCGTTTCGATTTGGTATGACATCTGCAACTCATGATGTTACATTGCTAGTTCAAAGATATGAAAATCCTCGAATCGAGTTTACAGCTGGCTGTTTCAAAAACAAAAATTACTTTATCTAAATATATTTTAGTTTTATTGATTTCATTTTCCAGTATTTTTCTGTTCGAAATTTGTTTGTTTTTATGGTTTTAATCTCACAATTTCTAAGGCATTCATATAAAATCACGCTTGGTCTGTCAGCTGCCAAGTTTCATTGAATTCAGTTCAGAATTGCTCGGAAAATCCAAAAAAAGGTCTAAAATACATGGTTATTCCATAGATACTTGATAACTTATCTTTTTGGGTACTTGGCGGCGGTTCGTCTCCGCGAATCTAGATCTAATAACTTGAAAATAATAAAATTCGTGAAAAATAGTCGGTTTAAAATTTGAATTTCCATAAATGGAAATCAATAAAGTTGATTGAAATCCGAACATTATTTTTTGCAACATCCACCTCAAAAGTGAACACTTCCATGTCTCTAAATGATATGCAAAGTGCTTTAATCCAACCTAATGCGCGAGAAGAATAATTTTATTGCGCACGAGCACTTCGAAACACATCTATTTTGCGAACCACCGCAATCGACGCGCATGCGCACCATCGAGATAAGTAACTTTGCACACCGGCAAAATAAAAATATTCTTAAAATTTTGTTTCAAAAATTATACAGAAATTTGGCTGAAAATCACCATACGAAATCGGAAATTTAGTTAAAAGTGTAAAAAAGTGCTAAATAATTTTCTCGAATAGTTGTTGCAAAAACACCGTGTGATACATGTGCGCACAGGCGATTGCTACTTGTGTTATTGCAGCATTTTCCTTTAGCTCTTCGCACTCTTATACATTTTCGCACACGCTTCGCTCTTGCACTAACCTCCGACTCGTGCTGTAAGCCTCCGGCTCATGCTGCAAGTTTCACACTTTTCGACAATCGCTTCTTTCGTGCCATTATATCACAAATAGCTATTTTTCCAAATTTCAGGTTAGATCACTATAAAAGGCCACCGAGTAGAGACAGTTCCGTGGATCGATATGCCAGAGCACACTCCAGGTTGACAGGGTCTAGACAACCGTCCGTCGACAAAGTAGCATCTCCTCCACCTCAGGATATTCCCGACAGGTGACTTATTATGCAATAAATTATATCATTTCTACCAATACATTTCATTCGGCGTACCCTTTTGGAATTTTTTTATGTATTTCTGTATATTTGAATAAGTTTAATATCGTCTCACCAAATTTTCAGAATACAGATTATTTTGAAATTTTAAAGACACACACACACACACACACACA